>CATKHJ011136675.1:0-10760 GCA_949750685.1 Vernicia montana
CAAATATCAAGATTACTTTATAGTATAAAAACTATTATTTTATAAAATTTATTATATATTCACATATAAAAATAAATAAATAACAAACCCATACAAAGCAGGGGAAAACATCTAGTTATATATAAATAATTAAAAAAAAAAAAGTGTTCAACCTTACTAAAATTTTTAAATACACCATAATTTCAACAGTTTTTTTTTTTTTAATTTTTTTATAGAGAGAAGTAATCTCAATAATTTTATGTATATGTATTTCATGTTTAAAATGTTTAAATTAAAAGAAAATTGTTAATAATGTGATATTTTATAACATTCCATAGAATTGCTTGAGCAAAAGACCAAAATGTCACAATTGTGCATTTAGCACGTTAGAAGCTGAGGAGAAAATCATGCACTTTAATTTCCTTTTAATTAGTGTTTTTTTTTTTTTTTTTAATTTAAATTCTGTTCAAACTTAAGATTTCATAACTCTGAAATGACTTTAATGTCATTCCATTTAAGGTTTTTTTTTTACCAATGTCATTTGATTAAAGCTTATTGATCAATTATTATTATTATTATTATTGAAGTTCTTTTTTTTTTTTTTTTTTGCCAAATTATTATTATTATTGAAGTTCAACAACTAGAAACACCCGTTTAGTATTTTTTTTTTTTTTTTCCCAAAAGAAACATCCGTTTAGTATGTATTCTTTTAAATGTGGACTAGACATTGTTGATGATGAAATGCTATGAGGGAAAGAGACATGTCTCCATTTCTTGTGTCGTTTTGCACGTTTGTACCTCTGTGTCTTAGACACGAACTTTAGGAAACAAAAAATGTAAAAATTAATTTCTGTTGGAAAGAGATTGCTGTGACATTTGCTGATCCAAAAATGGACATTTGCTGATCCACAAATGTCCTTTTTTTTTTTTTTTTTTGGCAAAAAAAAAATAAAAAGCTAAGACCTCAATAGGTTTCAGATTCCAATTTCGATGTTAATAATGAAAATTTTAATTTATTAATGTTTATTTTATGTATATAATGAATTATCATGTTGGACTGATATTTATAATTTAATTATAAATGTTGGACTGATATTTATAATTTAATTTATATAATATCTCTTTATTTATAAAAAAATAGGTTGGTCTATAAGCCTATCCCAAACTTTTATTAGACCTGATCATATCGATTTAACAACTTTGTTTTTGGTTAATTATTAAAAAGTGATACCTTTTACTTTTATTATTGATATATTGAAAATTGCACTAGAATCATCCTTTTTAGACTGATTTAGTTTCACCGACAGGTTTAGAGATTTTTTTTTTTTTTGTCAAGATGTTTAGAGATAACTAGAAAATAATCTGTGCGATATTGTAGGTTTTTTTATCTTGAGCTTATAATATATTAATGTATTATTCTTTATTAATATACATTATTTTAAATATAATAATTTTTTAAAAATACTATATTCATAAATCATTTTAAAATAAAATATTAAAATATATTTATTGTCATGTTTTCCTCTTTCAAATTATTAAAAAATATGTAATACCAAAAAAAATATTTTTTTTTATAAAATAAAAGAGATAATATCAAATGAAATGGTTATTTCAGTTTACTTTTTAAATATTCATATGCAAATTAAATTTATATATTTTTATTTAATTGATTTAGATAATGATTTAATTTTTCATGTTTTGACACGTGTTAGCTTTAATCATTTAGCGTCTATTGATTTGGTATATAGTAATAGATAATAGATTTTTATTTAATTGATTTAGATAATTAATTTATATATAATTTCAATTAATTAAGATAATGATTTAATGTTTATTATTATTATTATTTTAAATTTTTTTATTTTTTTAAATTTTAATACGTGTCAGCTTTAATTATTTAGCGTCATTTTTTTTCTCAATATTTAGCGTTTATTTATTTATTTAGTATATAATAATAAATTTTAATTAATTAAGATAATGATTATATATATATATATATATATATATATATATATATATATATATATATATAAAGGTTGGCGTATAAGCCTATCCCAAACTTTTATTAGACCTCATATCGATTTAACAACTTTTTTTTTTTTTGGTTAATTATTAAAAAGTGAAACCTTTTACTTTTACTATTGATCTATTTAAAATTGCACTAGAATCACCCTTTTTAGGCTGATGTTAGTTTCACCGACAGGTTTAGAGATTTTTTTTTTTGCCAAGATGTTGAGAGAATGAAAAGATTGATTGTTCTTAATGTTAATTATTAGGTGAAATTCTTTTTTTTTTTTTTTTTTTTTTGGAAATTTAACAACCGTTGAATCATTAATTAGTAATGATGAGTTCTAAAATCATAGAGGGCCCGGTTAGGGGTAGGACCTGTGAACAGAGAAAAATAGAATCAATGGCTTCCGGGGGTTGACTTTCAGGGGAGCCTCCGATGCCCAAGTCAGTGAGAGAGTTTTTAGAGAGAAAGAATTATGAGTTATGATCTTTTCTCTTTACCTTTTCATTACCTTTTTATAGGGAATGGTAGGGACTCCCATGGACGCATATCCTATGCCTATTTGATGTCATTTTTGTCCATGATCAGAGGCCTACCACTCCCTAGTCTGATCAAGTGTATCGAAGAGAAGGCTAAGGGAGTAGTTCATTGCTTGTGATTCATCTGCATTGTGGATGAAATTATCAATTTGACTGCATCTGGTAGCTTTGACATGAAGGCTGCTGGATGCTTGAATGAAGATGGCGAGTTGAAAAGCTCGATTTGGAGGCAACTGTGTGCCTGATGAGGAGAGCTTAAGAGCTCGGTCTGAAGGCAGCTGGGTGCATGATGAGGCGAGCTTAGGAGCTCGGTCTGAAGGCATCTCGATGTCATGAACAGAGATGCAAACTATATGATTGCCACATCATAATGTGGTCTTATGGTCTTCAATGCCACGATATGTGGACTTATAGATTCCACATAACTTCAAGTCTTCAAGTCTCCCATTCTTCATATAATATGCCTTCTCGAGGAAGGTCTTAGAAAATGACATGCCTAACTGAGAGGTCTGTGGACAGACTACTTCGTCAGCCAAAGGCAGGTCTTTAGATGAAATGCTTCGTCAGTCGAAGGCTCAAATAAGGATAATATCACATGCCTCGTTGATCGAGGACCTTAGAGCTTCGCTGGAGACTTTGGAGCTTCGCTATCCGATGTCTTCGCCTGATAGACTTCGTCATCAGAGGTTTTTGCCTGATAGGCTTCGCTAACTGTGCTTAAACAATTGGCGAAGCCCCCATTTACTTGATAGAGTTCTTCGGATAGTATACTTCGTTGATCAAGGACTTAAATAATTTGCCCCATCCGTCGAGGTTTTCTCAAATTCTCTTCAGATAATCTGCCTCGCTGACGGAGGACTTTAGAAATCCACCTCGTTAATCAAGGTCTTAGAATGATCTGCCTCGCTGACCGAGGACTCTGAATAATATGCCTCACTGACCGAGGACTTATATAATCTGTCTCATTGATAGAGAGCTTTTGCCTAGCCGAACTAGATCTTTAGTGCCTTTTGGACTTTTTGCTTAGACTCAGTTTGGCCTTTTCCCTTTCCCGTAAGGAGTTGCCTCGTTGGTCTTTTAAGCTAATCTTAAGAGGCTATTTTTCCTCTATGGGAGGACTTTAGATAAACCTTGCCTCTCTCACAGAGGACTTAGAAATTCACCCCGCTTATCGAAGTCTTCATCTGATAACTTGCCTCTCTGATCGAGGACTTAGAGAAAACCAGCCTCGCTCATCGAGGACTTATGTAATAATATGCCTCATCATATGAGGGATTCGGGAAATCCTATTTCGTCAATTGAGGATTTCAAAGATTTCTTTCACCGAAGGAGTTCTTCGAAGTCCATGGAGAGATGGTAATGAAGTGAAGCTCTTCGGGAGGTAAAGCTCTTTAGCATGAAGCTCTTCAACCTGGAGTCTTCTTTTAACCTCTTGATCTCTTGAATTGTTCTTTAACTGAGTCATTTTTTTAGGCCTTAGGTGAAACTCATTAGATTCTTTGAGAGATCCACATTCTTAAGGGTCCAACACCTAAATTCTCTTAAGGCTCGATTTTTCTTCAGATGAACTGTTTTGCAACTGAAGGCTTAGAAGCCTACCTTACTTAGAGGGTTTTATATAATTTGCCTCGTCGAAGGAGGTCTTCAGATAAATCTCACTTCGTATGAGATCTTCGGACGAACTCACTGAAGGAGTTCTTCAGATGAACTGTTTTGTCAGCCAAAAGACTTTAAGGCTTCACTTTGCCAAAGAAGGTCTTCGGATAGATTGTTTCATCAGCCGAAGACTGTGATAATAATATATGCCTCATCCATAGAGGGGTTAGATAATTTGCCTCGCTCGTAGGAGGACTTTGATAATATGTGAAACCCCCCACTCCCTGATGGAGGTCTTCAAATAATAAGGTGCCTCACTCATAGGAGGACTTGAATAATTCACCTCACCTGAAGGTCTTCAAGAATAAATCTACCTCGACTTTTCGAGGACTTAGATAATAATATGCCTCGACTGTCGAGGACTAAGAGATCCGACTCACCAGGAGGTATTAAATAATGTTATGCCTCATCAATCAAGGATTTAGAAATTCACCTCGCTGATTGAGGTCTTCATATAATCTGCCTTGCTGAACAAGGACTTATATGATAGTCTGCCTTGACTGTCAAAGACTAAGAAATCCGACTTACCAGGAGGACTTAATATAATGATCTGCCTCGATTGTCGAGGACTTTAGAGATAATTTACCTCGTCTTCCGAGGACTTATGTGCCTCGAATTCTCGAGGTCTTTATTTAATGTGCCTCGATTTCTCGAGGACTTTAGAAGTCTAGCCTCATCAATAGAGGACTTCAAGAGAACCTGTCTCATTGATGGAGGACTTTAATAATAATTTACCTCGATTTCTCGAGGACTTTAGAGATTTACCTCATCGGGAGGTCTTCATATATCTGCCTCGCCAGATGAGAAGTTATATAATAATAATATGCCTAGCATTCGCTAGGTCTTAAGGAATCCACATCACCTGGAGGTCTTCTCGTATCTGCCTCGCCAGATGAGGACTTAAGATAATAATAATATGCCTAACATTCACTAGGTCTTTGGTGCCTTGTTTTGACAAGGTCTTTTTCCTATTGGACTTTCGCCTAGACATTCATCTTTTGAGCTAGTCTCAATAGGACTTAAGTGATTTCTTTTCTTTTCACTTTTTTATTTTTTATAATCCTTTATAAAATACAAGATTTTCTTTTACAAGTATATTTAAATGATTGTACACTTTATACAAATACAATATTATTTGCTAAAATGAAATGACTTGTCTTCAGACAGCTTCGTTTGTTCGCATGCCTTGCATAGTTCTTGAGCACTTTATCATCGTTTTATTTATTTATTTATCAAGTTGTTTTGCAGTTGATTTAGCTTCTGCAGAGAGCTTGAGAGTTGCTTTTGTGAGCTTCTGTGGAGAGCTTGAGAGTTGCTTTTGTGAATTATCTCTCTTTCCCCCCCCCCACGAAGAGGGAACTTTTCCCTTTGTAACTTCTTTGATAAAGTATAAGTCTCTTCGGCTCTTTATTTTCTTCTTTTGTTGCTTTGTATCTGAACTTGATCTCTTGCCTAGAGTTCACTAGGCCTTTCGCCTAGATTTACTAGGACTTTCGCCTGAATTTACTAGGACTTTCATCTAGATTCACCAGGACTTTCGTCTAGATTCATTAGGACTTTCGTCTGGATTTACTAGGATTTTCCCCTAGATTTACTAGGACTTTTGCTTAGATTCACTAGGACTTTTGTCTGGATTCACTAGGACTTTCACCTAGATTTACTAGGAATTTTGCCTGGATTTACCAAGACTTTCGCCTAGATTCACTAGGACTTTCGCCTGACGATTTACCAGGACTTTCTCCTAGATTCACTAGGACTTTCGCCTAGCGATTTACCAGGTCTTTTGCCTAGATTTACTAGGACTTTCGCCTGTATTTACCAAGACTTTCACCTAGATTCACTAGGTCTTTCGCCTGGCGATTTACCAGGACTTTCGCTTGGCGATTTACCAGGACTTTCATCTAGATTCACTAGGTCTTTCGCCTGGCGATTTACCAGGACTTTCGCCTAGATTCACGAGGACATTCACCTGGTGATTTACCAGAACTTTCACCTGGCGATTTACCAAGACTTTCGCCTAGATTTACTAGGACTTTTCTTCTCTATTGTGGAGAGCTTCGCCTGTTGAGATTTAGCCTGGAGTACTTGTCATAATTGACATGTTGTCTCTACTTTCCTTTTTTGAGTCTATCCCAAAGGCTTTTTTGTTGTACTCAGCTTGTAAACTGGTTTGAATAATTTGATATTTTTTGCTAAATTGAGCATTGTTATGCTTGATGCTTTTATGCCAAGTCAAACACTGTTATTCGTGTCGGATGACAAATTCTGTAATCTTTCCTGTCACAAACATGGATTATACAAGCATATTTACAAATAAAATATCATATGTGTGATTTATGAATCACAAATTCATGCAAGATACTCATTCTGGCTATATGGCAATATTTGCAGAAAAATATTCATATGTGTACCATGAATTCATGCAAAGTCTAAGTAGACTTTAATTATTTTATACTCAATAAAGAGTAATTTATTAGCATTTATTGCTAATAGAGCATGCTGTGAGCTGAAATTAATTCATTTAAGTAATGAATTATAATTAAATCATGCACAATGATTTGCATGTAAAAGTGATTGCTAATAGAGCATGCTGTGAGCTGAAATTAATTCATTTAAGTAATGAATTACAATTAAATCATGCACAATGATTTGCATGTAAAAGTGATTTTGTGCACTTTAAGGGACTCTTGCTCCCTTGCAAAAATAATAGATTTAATCAGAATCTATTTTAGAAGATTAATCTGCTTTAAATATCACTTTTTGAGCAATATTTGGCATGTAAAATGGCATTTGGAAGCACAATTAAGCATGCATTATCCTCATATATGGCATATCATTTCATGCTATATGATCATAGAAAATAATTAATTCATGCCAAAATATGCATATATTTGCATTTTATTTAAGCAATTAATATTGCGAAATTTAAATTAAAGCATGAAAAATATAAACATATCTGGATTAGGCAATTCGCCTTCGATATTCGCTTTTCAGTTTTGTCTCTAGGCTTCACCTTTTCGGCCTTCGTCTATGGCTTTCGACCATCAACTCTGGTATTCGATCTTAGTCTCCGACCTTTGACCTTCGACCTTCGTCTCTGGTCTTAGCCTTTGAACTTCGCCTTTGGCCTTCGGCTTCCTCAGTCTTCGCCCTTTGAGTTTCACCCTTCGGATTTCGCCTCTTCGACCATAGACTTTTGTCTCTGGTCTTCACCAATTGGGCTTGAAAAATCTTGTTTCACATACAGAATTTATACAGTAATAATAATGTGCATCATTTAGAGGTCTTTAATGAAATATGCCTCGCGTAGAGGTCTATGATGCCTTACTAATCGAAGGCTTTTGCCTAGTTGAACTAGGTCTTGGGCGCCTTTTTTGGACTCTCGCCCGGACTTGTTAGGTCTTTTTTCCTATTGGACTTTCGCCTAGACTCAGTTTGGCATTTTCCCTTTATTATAGGGGGCCTCGTCGGTCTTTTGGGCTAGTCTCAAGATGTTTTATTTGCCTAGTCTTACTGTCTCTTGGGCTAGTCCCATTAGGCTATTCTGTCTCGCTTTCCGAGGACTTTCATTATTTATTTATTTGCATTTTATTTCAACAAATAATACTTCAAAATTAAATTTAAAATATAAGAAATATTGAAAACTTATTTGTAATGGCGTGATTAGCCTCAGAGATTGTTCGAAAGAATTTTCAGATCCATAGAGACGCATTTTGAACTGAAAAAGTAGCTTTTTGCAGTCCGGCTAATTGATTTGCGGTGTTGAAATGCACGTTCGGGATGGAATTTCGACGAACGGGCTTTGGATTGGCGATGTAAGCGCAAAATGGAGATTTCTGGATTTTTCGGGCCTCGCCGGCGCATGGGACCCACTCGCCGGCACGTGGCCGGCAGGTGAACGGTGTCTTACTGGAGACGTCGTTTTCTAGCGAGGCACATACCATTGGACTCGTTTTGATGCCAAGATTCCGGATCTATGCTTCACTCGCCATGATTCTTCTCCGTTTGGCCGGAAATGGCGTACAAAGTTTTGATTGGTCATTTTTCGATCTCATTCTTCAGTGAATCTGGGGAGGCGTGGTTGGTATCAAAATGAAGCTGGGGCTGAGACGAATCCATGGACACCAAAATCACCTGAAATCGATGTCAGAGTTGGCCGGAATCCGGATTTAAAGTTTCGGTGGCTGGAAAACTTTGGGTGGTGATTGCGCCGCCGTCCGCCGTCTGTTTGCGCCGATTTTGCCTCCCCTGGAATCGCCGGTCGATGGGGAAGCTGGTGGAGGTGGTGGTGTAAGCCACCGCCGGCTGAAGGTGCGCGGATCGTAAAGCAAGTACGTTTTCTCTCTCCTCTCTCCTCGCAATTTTTCTGCTGCTTTTTTTTTTGGCTGATCATCTTGATTTTTCGATTGTTTTTGGTGATGATTTTGACTCGGGTTTGTTGATTGATCGCCGGAAAAAATTAAAATTGCCAGAAATATTGAATTTGGTGAAAATAAAAGAGCAGAAACAAGATATTTTTGTGCCGGTTCCCACAGATGGCGCCATTTGATGAGTCCTAAAATCATTCGGTACTGTTGATAGAGGGCCCGACTGGGGGATAGGACCTGTGAATAGAGAAAAATAGGATCAATGGCTCCCGGGAGTTGACCCCCAGGGGAGCCTCCGATGCCCAAGTCAATGAGAGAGTTTTTAGAGAGAGAGAGAATTATGAGTTAAGATCTTTTCTTTTTACTTTTTCATTACCTTTTATAGGGTAGGGACCTCCATGGACGCGTGTCCTATGCCTATTTGAGGTCATTTTTGTCCCTCATCAAGTAATAATAATTATCTACTTCTCTAAAAATGTTACGATCTGAACCTGAAGGCACGTGACCATCACTAGAGAATGGGAAAACATCATATTCTCAGAATCTATAGTAAGCTTGACTAATCACTAAACGATAAAACAACAATGTAACAGCTGTAATTGTCACAGAACAGGGCTATAAGTCCACTTGTCAAAAAGAACTTATACATACATCAAATTAACATCATCATTATCTGATTCTTACTTAACAAAACATCACATCAACTATAAGGCGGAAATTCGAATATCCTCCAAACTTAACATAAATATATAGAATCACGTATAACAAAATAACAATGCGTAGTTCTAAAATTTAAACTAAAATTTATAACACATAAAAATAATATTGGACAACTGCAAAGGAGGAAGTACAGTGCTATTCTTCAATAATGAAATCAACTTTATCTGATTATGCTGCTAACTATAATCTTGGGAAAAATGTTGAACATGGGTGAGCGTTCTACTCAATGAGCTGATATAAATCAATTGATGTGCATGTAATAATTAATTCATATGACATGCCATGTCATAAATAATCATCTATAAACATACATAGAAGAACATGATGGAAATAGTCTATGGAATTCAACCTTCATCTAATATCCAATCTATCATAATTGGGGAGCCGACCCCTTCCTTTAGCTCTCTTATAATCCAAACTACGGGGCCACAATGAGTCCAGCTCTAACCAGACATGCTTATACTCTCTTATTCATGTCCAAGCGTCTCGGCGAGACCAGCTCAAGATAGGCTATCCCTATAATATCATTATCAATCATATATCATCTCATATACATAGATCATCATATAATCATATACATTCTTGTGTTAGTATGAGTTGGATTCACATGATCCTATTTCCATCACAATTACAAGCATACATAGCAATCATAGATTTCATAACATATATACATAATGACATACACATACATGATGCTCTTAATTTAATGCAAGTAATGATAATTAATATAAATATAATATTCATTCAGTTAATGCATGAATACGGTACTTAGATGCATAATTAAATTTAAATATATCAACTCACAAACTTGACGAAAAACCCAACTAATTCTCCTTGGAGCATCAGTCGGTAGTCCGGTAACTAGAAAAAACTCCTGAAACACGTATACTTGATAACAAATAAGGAATATCATAATAGAACTAACTCAAATCTTAACCCTTAAAACTATACTTAACGACTATAAAGATTTTGTTGAAATTTCGACAGAACCTCCCCTATAACTATGACGTTTCCCTGCAGAAACAAAAGAAATAAACACTTCTAAAAAGCCTGCAAGGCTCAAAACAATCAACATCTCAACTGCTCCTCTAAATCTCCATACTTGGCAAACATTAATATCATCTCAATTCTCCAATCATATATATATATATATGTGTGTGTGTGTGTGTGTTTGAGTTGATTTCTTCATCATTTCCAAAGAAGAAATCAACTCAAACATATATATATATATATATATATAAAAGGAAGATCATTGACATAATTAAAACCTTAAATAAAAATAATTTCCTTAAAAAAATATAATTTAATAACATAAATACATATACATAAAGGAAAATATATAAACAACTCATTTTGATATTTAATTAAAACAATATAGAACTTATAATCTTTAATTTGAATTTAATAACTCAAATTCCAAAATTTACATTTATTTCCATAAAATTCAATTTAATTCACTTAAAACATTATATATATATATATAAATAT
>CATKHJ011136690.1:0-19010 GCA_949750685.1 Vernicia montana
AGTGAAGGTTAAGTTGAACGAGTCAGTTTGGGAGCTGAAGGATGTCAAACATATTCCCGACCTGAGAAAGAAATTAATCTCAGTTGGGCAATTGGCTAGCGAAGGATACACTATGATCTTCCATGGTGATGATTGGAAGATCAAAAGGTGCAATGACGATTACTTGAGGAAAAAAGAGTGGTACTCTTTACATGACAGCAAATGCACGCTGTTCGATCACAGTTGTAGCAGGCAACGAAACTCCCAAACTGTGGCACTACATATTAGGCCACATGAGTGAGAAGGGGATGAAGATTATACACTCGAAAGGGAAACTTCCATATCTACAATCAGTGGAGATAGACATGTACGAAGATTGCATACTTGGAAAGTAGAAAGGGGTTAACTTTTAGACAAGTGGCAGAACCCCGAAGAAGGAGAAGCTAGAGCTTGTTCACTCTGATGTTTGGGGACAGACAACAGTCCCATCCATTAGTGAAAAACACTACTTCATGACTTTCATCAACGATCACTCTTAGAAGGTATGGGTTTACTTTCTAAAGCATAAGTTTGAAGTATTTGAGACTTTCAGGAAATGGAAAGCTATGGTTGAAAATGAGATAGATATGAAAATCAAAAGGCTCATACCTGACAATAGTGGTGAATATGAAGACACCAGACTCAAAAAGCTGTGTCATGAGCATGGAATCATAATAGAGAGAACTGTGCCAGGTACACCTCAACACAATGGTGTAACTGAGCGTATGAACCGGACGTTGATAAAAAGAGCTAGAAGCAGTCAACACAGCAGCTTACTTGATCAACTGAGGCCCATCAGTACCATTGGAGCATAGAATACCAGAGGAGGTATGGAGCAGAAAAGAGGTAAAACTCTCACACCTAAGAGTTTTTAGTTGTGTAGCTTATGTGCATATTAGTAATCAAGGTAGGAATAAGCTTGATCCCAAATCTAAGAAATGCACCTTCATCGGCTATGGCAAAGATGAGTTCGGCTATCGCATTTGGGATGACGAAAACAAGGTGATCCGCAGCAGAGATGTCATTTTCAACGAAAGGGTGTTGTACAAAGATAGACATAAAACTGACGCCAGTGACTCAGAAAAGAATGGGCCAGTATTTACAGATGAAGATGACATCCCAGATGGTCCTCCATCAGAGCAGATAATAGCAAATCCTCAGCCAGAGGAATTTGGTGGGCAGAGTAGTGAGCAATAATCCAACACACTGTCTCCTACTCCAGCTCATGAATTGAGAAGGTCCTCTCCTCTCGGCCTCATGTGCCTAACAGGAGATACATGAATTATTTGTTGCTGATTGATGAAGGAGAGCCTGAATGCTACGATGAGGCATGTCAACCCAAAGATGCTAGCAAGTAGGAGCTTGCCATAAAAGATGAGATGAAATCTTTGATCTCCAACTAGACATGGGAACTAGTTGAGTTACCTATGAGGAAGAAGACATTTCACAACAAATGGGTGTATCAAGTGAAAGAGGAGCATGATGGTTCCAATAGATACAAAGCTCGACTAGTTGTCAAAGGATTCCAACAGAAGGAAGGAGTTTACTACACCGATATTTTTGCTCCCGTTGTGAAACTCAATACCATCAGAACAGTATTGAGTATTATTGCCAGTGAAGATCTTCATCTTGAACAGTTGGACATGAAGACTGCATTTCTTCACGGAGACTTGGATGAAGAGATATACATGCACCAGCCAGAAGGTTTCTCAGAATTAGGGAAAAAGAACATAATGTGTGGACTTAAGAAAAGCTTGTATGGCTTGAAACAAGCCCCAAGGTAGTGGTACAAAAAAATTCGACAGCTTCATGCACAGGGAAGGTTTCCAAAAGTGCAACGCCAACCACTGTTGCTACTTCAAGAGATATAGCTCCAGCTATATCATTTTACTACTATATGTCGATGATATGTTAGTAGCAGGTTCAGATACGGATGATATCAGAAGGTTGATGCAGCAATTTTCAAAGGAGTTTGACATGAAGGACTTGGGTCCAGCAAAGAAGATTCTTGGAATGCAAATGACAAGAGATAAGCATAGAGGAATTTTGCAGTTATCTCAGGCAGAGTATATCAATCTTGTTTTGCAGAGATTCAACATGAGTGACGCTAAGCCAGTGAGCACACCCTTGGCCAGTCACTTTCCTCTATCTAAGGATCAATCACCTCAGATGGAGGAAGAGAGAAAATTCATGGCTAAGGTTCCTTACGCTTCAGCCATTGGAAGCTTGATGTGCGCAATGGTCTGTACAAGACCAAACATTGGCCATGTAGTGGGAGTTGTTAGCAGGTTTATGTCAAATCCAGGGAAAGCTTATTGGGAAGCAGTTAAGTGGATTTTGAGGTATCTACGAGGCACCACAAAGAAGTATTTGTACTTTGGACAAAGAGATTTAAAGGTACAAGGCTACGTAGACGCGGACTTTGGAGGTGAAGTCAATCACCGAAGAAGCACCACTGGTTATATATTCATAGTTGGAAATACTGCTGTTAGTTGGATGTTGAGGATACAGAAGATTGTCACTCTATCCACTACAAAGGCAGAGTATGTAACAGTGACTGAAGCTAGTAAAGAGATGATATGGCTTCAAGGTTTGTTAACTGAGCTGGGATTCAAACAAGAGAAGAATATTATATACAGTGATAGTCAGAGCGCAATACACTTGGCGATGAATTCAGCATTTCATTCTAGAACCAAACATATTGGACTTCATTATCACTTCATTAGATCTCTATTAGAAGATGAGGTGTTAAGACTGGAGAAAATCCAAGGAAGCAAGAATCCAGCTGACATGTTAACAAAGTCGGTGACTATAGACAAACTGAAGTTGTGTTCAACTTTAGTTGGCTTGCAATAATGACAAGGCTAGAAAGAGCTGCTACATTGATCGTGGTGTGAAGACTGATTGAAATCGGTTTTCAAGTGGGAGATTGTCAAAGTTTATGGCTCAGGCTCAACAATTGCACTAAATTTAAAGAAAGCTGCACCAAATAACATATATATATATATATTTTTTAAACATCACTTGTCAAAAGGCTGCCAAATTTTTGACAAAGGAGGTATTTGACAACTGCAATTTGGGTGGCAAATACGCGTGAAGAAGGAGCTGTTGAGTCTATAAATACAACACCCTATTTTCATGTTCTTAAATGTATTGTGTGAAGTTGTAATATATATATGTGGTAAGGTACAAAGAGAAGAGTGAGATTTGTTGAGGGAAAATTGAGAGAAATTTTCTTAAGTTGTGAGTGTTGTAAACACTGTATATTTTTCTTCTTTTAGTGAAAGCTCTGCAGCAGCCCATGGAGTAGGCAAGTTTGTGCCGAACCATGTAAATTATGTGTGTTGTTTATTGTTTTTGCTCTCTCTCATAAATCTAGCATATAAAGAATTCGCATTAATTCCCAACAACATCTCCCTCAATAAGCTCTTTATCCAAGATCTTTCTTTTGAGACAACAAGGGAGACTATTTACACTCTATTTTCCTCTTACGGAGAGCTCAAGGAAGTCATTGTAATCTTCGACAAGAATACCAAGAAATCCAAGGGATTTGGATTCATACATATAAACACGTGGAAAGTATTTTTAATAGTGTTGAAAGAACCCAACAAGGAAATTGTTGGGAGGATGATTGTTACCTAGTTGGCCTCTGCCAAACAATTGAATTCAGAAGGTATTAGTAGCAATGTTTCGTTGAGGAAGATTTATGTTCGAAATTAATTGGAGTAATTAGTTAATATATAAAGTGCATAAAAATCAAAATCCTAAGGATGAGAATGTTTAAGTCCAAAGGTGAAGCTTGTTAATTAGAATCTAATTAATTGGATTTTTACATTTATCTCTCAATTGTCCAATAATTATCAATTAGGATAAAATATAAATATATCTCTGATGTTTATTATAAAGTGCATATCGACCCTTTATATTTTTCGAGACGCAAATATATATTTCACGTCTCCAAAATCTATTATTGTGCCCCAATTGTTAACGTCCTCTATCTTTTACTCTCTTCTCCATTTGTAGGGCCCTCTATTAGTCCTACGTGGACTTAAATAATAATAATAATGTTACCCATTAGAGCAGAGGATGCATGTTCTGGATGCAATCTCACCAATTCATCTACAATTTCTTTCCATTTCTTGGAAACCAAACAACCATCAAGTCAAACAAAAGAAAAGCAACTCTTAAGCTACTGTTCTAATAATTATCACTTCCCAAAAAAATTAACCAGTAAATGAAACAAAAAGCTAAAATTCAGAACCTGACAAGTTGCTTTACTAATCTCTTAACATCATTGGATGGATATTTTCTTAAACGATTCACAATCCTTCCAATATTAGTCTCCTAAAACCCAGAATTCTAAAATTAATTACTTATATTAAAAATAAATTAGAAGAAATTGTCAAAGTTAGCTCATCTACCAACCTAATTGTCAAAATTAGCTCATCTACAAACCTTCGAATTTGTTAAAATTAGCTCACAAGTAGGTGGCCAAATGAAGGAAGAAAAGAAAAAGTCCAAATTGAGGAGATAAGGTAGGAGGCCAACTAAAAAAAAAAAAATGGTTTGTATTGCCTATAAAAGGCAAGAGCTTAAGCTCATTTTGATATCTCAATTTTGAGAGAAAATAGAGAGCTTGAGAGATAAAAACATTTGATTGTGTTTCTCCTATTTTAAAAGAGAGAAATTAATTTGTTTTCTCCTTATAAAATAGAGAGAGGTTGTGTTGTTGTAACTCCTATTATTTTCTCATAGTGAAATTCTTCTATCCTTGCCCGTGGTTTTTATCCTAATTTGTTTAGGAGTTTTCTACGTAAAATCTGTGTGTCCAAATCATCTTTATAATTTTCTCAAATTATTAGCTGCAGTCTTACTCTAATCCGGTGTCATTTTCCGTAACAAGTGATATCAGAGCCTACATTGGAGTGTTTATATATCTACTTATTGTATGCTCTGTGGTTGCCACTATTAAAAGTGGATCCTTCACATCAGAAAATAAGTTAGAATATTAATCACTCTTTTGGAGGTACTGGGTACTATTCACGTGTACGATTACTATTCAGGTGAAATAGTAGGAGTTGTATTTTGCTCAAAGAAGACTGTGATAGAAGCAATAGGGCAAAATTTGAGATTGAAAAATTCAACGAGAGAAATTTCTCACTGTGAAAATTGAAGATAAAGGCTATCTTGAGAAAAGATAATTGCCTAGCGACTATCAGGGAAAGGCCGGTGGAATTCACAATTAATAATAAGTGAAACGAGATGGACGACAATGCTATTGCAAATCTTCATCTGGCAGTTGCAGATGAGATATTGTTTAGTATAGAGGAGAAGAAAATTTCAAAGGAGATTTGGGATCATCTCACCAAACTGTATGAGGCCAAATCACTTCACAACAAAATCTTCCTTAAGAGGAAATTGTACACTCTGCGGATGTTAGAATCTACTTCGGTGACGGAGCATATTAATACTTTAAATACTCTATTTTATCAACTCACACCATTAGAGTATAAAATAGAGTCATAGGAGTGTGTTGAACTTCTGCTTCCAAGTCTACTAGATTCGTATGATCAACTGATCATCAATCTGACAAATAATATAGACAATCTAGTCTTCGATGATATTGCAGCTGCTATTCTGAAAGAAGAAAATTGGCGCAAAAATAAGGAAGACAGGTTGGCCAGTTCGCAGCAAGCGGAGGCATTGACGGTGATGAGAGGGAGATCAACAGAGCATGGCTCAAGTGGGAGCCAAAATCATGATAAGTCCAAGTGAAAAGTAAGAAGAACCTGAGGTGTTACTAATGTAACAAAAAGGGTCACCTGAAGAAGGATTGCTGGAGTTTAAATAAAAATTCTAATCCTTAAGGAAATGTAGCATCTACCTCAAATGAAGGTGAAGTTTTATGTTATGAAGCAGCGATGACTTAAGAAGGCAGAAAAAGATTTACTAATGTATGGCTCATTGATTCTAGAGCCTCATTTCACATGACCTCTCGAAGAGAATGGTTCCATCATTATGAACCTGTCTCTAGAGGATCTGTGTATAGTTGCAATGATCATGCCTTAAAGATTGTCAGTATCAGAACCATCAAGTTGAAGCTGCATAATGGTACAATCACACTGTTCGAGAAATGCGGCATGTGGAAGGCCTGAGGAAGAACTTACTGTCATTAGGTTAGCTGGATGACCTTGACTGTAAAGTTGTAATTGAAAAAGGGATCATAAAAGTGATTCGAGGCATACTTGTACTTATAAAGGGAGAAAAGGTAGCTGTCGGACTGTACATGTTGAAGGGAGAGACTTTGCTAGAAGAAGAGACGTCAGTTGCTTTAAGGAGTTCAAGTGAAAGATCTGCAATAGCGTGGAATCAAAAACTTGGGCATATGTCTGAGTAAGGAATGAAAATTCTTGCGAAGAAAAATCTACTTCCAGGACTCACTAAGGTGTCCTTACCTTTTTGTGAGCATTGAGTGACAAGTAAGTAGCACAGGTTGAAGTTTAATACATCAAGTTCTAGAAGAAAATAAATTCTAGAGCTGATTCACTCTGATGTATGGCAAGCACCAGTTATGTCCCTAGGAGGAGCAAAGTACTTTGTGTCATTCATAAATGACTATTCCATAAAATGTTGGATGTATCTTATCAAAATGAAGGCAGATGTATTTCCAGTCTTCAAAATATACAAAGAGCGGATGGAGCTTGAATCTGGGAAGAAGATCAAGTGTCTGAGGTCAGATAATGGAGGAGAATATACTAGTAAGGAGTTTGCTGAGTTTTGTGATCATGAAGGCATTAAAAGGCAGTTCACTACAACATACACTCCTTAGCAGAATGGAGTGGCAGAGTGGATGAACAGAATCTTGTTAAAAAGAACAAGAGCAATGTTGGGAGCTGCAGGTTTCAAAAAATAATTATGGGCAGAAGCAGTCAATACCACCTGTTATGTGATAAATCAGGCCCCATCAACTGCAATTGAGTTGAAGACACCGATAGAGATGTGGACTGGGAAACCAGTGGATTACTCAAACCTCCATATATTTGGAAGTCCAATGTACGTGATGTATAATGCCCAAGAAACCATAAATTTGGATCCAAAATCTAGGAAATGCTTATTCTTGGGGTATGCTGATGGAGTAAAAGGGTATCGCCTGTGGGATCCCACTGCCCACAAGGTTATTGTCAGCAGGGATGTTATCTTCACAGAAGATAAACTACATAAAGAAGAAGGTGATGATAGCACTGTGAAAGAAAAGTCAAAAATTGCAGTGGTACAGGTGGAAAAAGATTCTGAACAAAAGGATTCTTCTGAAGCAGCACCAAAGCATGAGGAATAGGAAGTAGTTGTACCTGAAGAGCCAGAAATTCGACGATCAGATCATTTGAGAAAACAACTAGATTGGCACTCATAGTATGTTATAGAGAGCAATATTGCATACTGTCTTCTAATGGAGGAAGGAGAGCCATCAACTCTCCAAGAAGCAATGAACAGTTCAGATGCATCTCAATGGATGGCAGCAATGCAAGAGGAAATGGAAGCTCTTAATAAAAACAAAACTTGGGAACTTGTGCCATTACCACAGGGAAGAAAACCTATTGGAAATAAATGGGTGTATAAGATCAAACGTAACAGCGATGATCAAGTGGAGTTGTATCATGTTAGACTGGTGGTAAAAGGATATGCTCAGAAAGAAGGTATTGACTTCAATGAGATATTTTCCCTGGTGGTTTGACTTACAACAGTCAGAGTAGTCCTGGTAATGTATGCTACATTTGACTTACATCTTGAGCAGTTAGATGTGAAAACTACTTTTCTTCATGGAGATCTTGAAAAAGAAATTTATATGCTCCAACTAGAAGGATTTGAAGAATATGGAAAAGAGAACTTGGTTTGCAGGTTGAACAAATCTCTATACAGTCTTAAACATGCACCGAGGTATTGGTATAAGAGATTTGATTCCTTCATCATTAGCCTTGGATACAACATATTAAATGCATACCCTTATGCCTACTTCAAAAGGTTTGGTGAAAATGATTTCATCATTTTGCTGTTGTATGTTGATGACATGTTGGTAACAGGCCCCAATAAAGATCATATTAAAGATTTGAAGGCTCAATTGGCTAAGGAGTTTGAAATAAAGGACTTGGGACCAGCAAATAAGATTCTAAGGATGCAAATTCACCAAAACAGAAATAATAGGAAGATTTATCTTTGTCAAAAGAATTATTTGAGGAAGATCTTACGACATTTTAATATGTAAGATTGTAAGCCAATTTCTATCCCACTTCCTATTAATTTCAAGTTATCTTCCAAGATGAATCCCATCAGTGAAACAGAGAGGATGGAGATGTCTCGAGTATCGTATGCATCAGCAATGGGAAGCCTTATGTTCGCTATGATTTGTACAAGACCAGACATTGCATATGCAGTGGGAGTGGTTAGTCGGTACATGGCGAATCATAGTAGAGAGCATTGGAATGCTGTAAAAAAGGTTCTGAGATACATTAAGAGAACCAAAAATGTTGCATTATGTTATGGAGGATCAGACTTTATTGTCAGAGGATATGTTGATTCAGATTATGCAGGTGATCTTGACAAAAGCAAATCCACCACTGGATATATGTTTGTTCTTGCTAGTGGAGCTATAAGCTGGGTTTCAAAACTGCAGTCAGTTGTGGCTACATCAACAACAGAAGCAGAATATGTAGCAGCTACATAAGCTAGTAAAGAAGCGGTATGATTAAAAAAGGTATTAGAGGAACTCGGGCATGAACAAGAGAAGATTTCTCTGTTTTGTAACAGTCAGAGTGCCTTGCCTTTTGCAAGGAATCCAACCTTTCATTCAAATATCAAACATATCATAGTTCAATACCACTTCGTTCGTGAGAAAGTGGAAGAAGGAACAGTAGATATGCAGAAAATTCATACTAAAGACAACCTAATAGATTTTATGATAAAAGTAGTCAATACCGATAAATTTATTTGGTGTCGATCCTCTAGTAGCCTAATAGAGACATGAGCAACAGGTAAAGGCAAGGAAGATAGAATAGTGTGAAGATTGATTGATCCTCAATCAAATCTTCAAGTAGAAGATAGTCAAAGTTAGCTCATTTACCAACCTAATTATCAAAGTTAGCTCACCTACAAACCTTCTAATTTATCAAAATTAGCTCACAATTAGGTGGCCAAATGAAGGAAGAAAAGAAAAATTCCAAATTAAGGAGGTAAGGTAGGTGGCCAGCGAAAGAAAAAAAATTGATTTGTATTGATAAAAGGCAAGAGCTTAAGCTCATTTTGGTATCCCAATTTTGAGAGAAAATAGAGAGTTTGAGAGATAAAAACATTTGAGTGTGTTTCTCCTATTTTAAAAAAGAGAAATTAATTTGTTTTTTCCTTATAAAATAAAGAGAGGTTGTGTTGTTGTAACTCCTATTATTTTCTCATAGTGAAATTCTTCTATTCTTATTCGTGGTTTTTACCCTAATTTGTTTAGGAGTTTTTCAAGTAAAATCTGTGTCCAAATCATCTTTATTATTTTTTCAAATTATTAGCTACAGTCTTTCTCTAATATGGTGTCAATTTCCACAACAGAAATCAACCAACAAAAATGCAAAAATTCAACAAAATTAAAAAATTTTGGTACACAATTTACCTTGAGTGCCTTGAAAGTTATATCCATATATGCTAAACTTTGAAGCAAATCAACCAAAGAATCTTCAAATTGTAACACCACCACAACCACCACCCATAGAGATCAACCCACAAACACTTTTTGACACCCTTAGAGAAGAGAATAAAAGAGAGAGGACGTTAATAGTTGGGACTCGATAACAAGTTTTGGAGAGGTAAGGTGTATATTTATGCCTTGAAAAATATATATAAAAGGTCGATCTGCACCTTATAATAAACATTAGACATCAGAGGTATATTTACACTTTATCTCTTCTCAATTTGCAATCTTTATTTTCTTCTTCAACAATCCCCTTAATAAAAATTTATTTTTATCCTTTACATTAATAATTAATCTGATTTTGTTGGGAAATTTTCTGAGATATTTCACATACACAGCGGAAACAAAAATTAATAAATAATCCACATAAAAGGACAAGAATTTTACGTGGTTCGATTTCTCAATAAACCTACATCCAAAATCCATAGTTACACGGTACAATTTTTGGACGGAAAAAATTATAAACCCTCTCTCACACAAACACCCAATAACCCAATACACCCTTTCTCATAGTGAACAAGGATTAAAGAAATGTAAAATAATTTTTAGATGGACAAAAATTATCAAAACCCTCTCTTACTTATTTAGAAGCATCTGTTTCTTTTCTCTCACTCACACAAAACTCTCTCAGTTTTGTTGTGATTTATGTATGTCTATATTGAGGAAGGGAGGGAGCCTATATACCAAATCCTTTTGCCAAACATGTGGGCACCGACGGTGCCTACATATTTGACACTCTCCCCTTCCCCCCACCACCCCCCCCCCCCTCTTTTTTTTTCTTTCTTCAATAAAAGATGCTTGTTGTTTTAGCACATCAAGATCCATACCTACTAACGAATCTCCCCCTCATGACAACATGGAGGGCTTCATTATGACTGCAACTTTGTCAGTATTTTTCGTGAGTATGGATCTCTTCAATCTCCCCCTCGAGCAAAAGTTTTCTACACTTTGAGGTTTAATGGTCTTTTTAAGAACCATTTTACAGGGCTCCCCCTTTTCCGCTGATGTGGAATTAACACTCTGCTTCAAAATTTCACATACCTCAACCTTATTAGAAAATCAAACTCTATTTGTATTTTTCTCAGTTTTCTTCACTTTACTGCTTCCTGTCTGCAAAAGGGAATGACCATCCAGATAGCAAATATTTTTTCCTTTCTTCCTACCTTGCATTACCAAGCTACCTCCTCTATATACTTAATATATTTTTTCAATACTAACATATTTGTACCCATGCGATGTCAGCTCTCCTAGTGAAATTATGTTTGCTCCTGCAGCAGGTACAAATTTCACATTGGGTGATTCTCTTATTTCTTGGCGTAGAAAAAAGCAAATTGTAGTTGCTCAATCTAGCATAGAATCCGAGTATCATGCTCTTGTTGATGCCACATCTGAATTACTTTGGTTATAATGGTTACTCACTGATATGGATATCACACACTGTTCTGCAACTACACTTCACTGTGATAATAGAAGTGCAATACAAATCTCTCACAATGATATTTTTCATGAACGAACAAAATACATTGAGATCGACTGCCATTTTGTTCGCCATCCAAGGCACCATAATTTTTTTATTATGTCTCATCTGCAAATCAAATCGCAGATATCTTTACCAAAACACATCTTCCATCTCGATTTCAAGATCTTTTGAGCAAACTCAAGTTGGCATCCACCATATCACCTTGAGTTTGAAAGCGGGGGGGGGGGGGGGGGGTGGGGATGTTTATGGAAAACCAATCTTAGAAAAGTCAAGATTATACACCACCGATTTTCTTAATGTCAATACTAGTCAAAATGCCTGCTTAATGTCATATGTATATACAGTCAATGTTAAGCCACTAATCACGTAAAGAATGGCTATAAATACCTTTGATTGTTCTATGTAAAATACAAGAAATAATATACAATTGAGTACAATTCTTTATGTAATATTCTCTCAAATAACATGGTATCAGAGCTCACGCTCATTTAGAGTTAAAATCCCAGCTATTTCTATTTAAAAATTTTTTTTGAAACAAAATCTCTGTTCCTACTGTAAAATTTTCATACACACATTCAAAAATTCATTTGACCACATCATTTGAAAGCTCTCGCCATCAGAAGAATTTTGACACAAATTAAAGCTTCATCAGACACTGGATACACCCTCACGCACCAGGAGAAGCAACTGAGACTGAGCTCACTCACCGCACATGCAGTCTGGAGGTTGAAGATGAGCTAGCTTAGCGCCACGTCAGCAACTTAACCACCATCTGCCATGTGTCAACCACCATGTCATCGACAGTGTACCATTGAAATTCTAACACATGTCAACACGTCAGCAGTGTGGGGTCCATGTTCAATCTTGGTTTTGCCCGATCCGCACACTGACCTGACCCAAACCGCTTTCTGGTTCAGCCTTTGACCAAACCAATTCAGTATACTTTAATTGACCGATTTAAACTTTTTCGGCCCGGTTCTCAACAAAACCATACTAGTTCCTAAAGTTTTTGGGCCTCCTAAATCCATTTTTGGTGTCTGTTTTTCTAAATTTTGACTCTATGAATTAATTTAAATTCATATTTCTTAAAATGGAGAAATCATATATTACAAAACCAATTGCAATAGTTTTGAACGAATCTAACTATAACTTGTAGGTTCAAGGAATGAAAAGTTTCTTAATTGGTCGAAAACTCTGGCGCATTATCACTGGAGATATCACTATACCAACAAAAGCACCAAATGAATCTGATATCAAATTTGTTGATCGCTTCGAAGATTGGGATAGCAAAAACTGTCATATTATCACATGGTTCCGTAATACATCTGTTCTTCCATAATACATTTGCTCCTGCCATTCACATTCAGTATGCTCAATATGACACTGCAAAATCCATTTGGGATTTCTTAGCAAACAGGTATCAAACTACTGGTCTTGCACACTATTTTCAGCTATGGACCACTCTCCACAATCTCAAATAAGAATCTGGCCAGTTTGTAAATGACTTTCTTGCTCAAGTTCAACTGATCTGGATTCAGTTATCCTAAGCTAAGATCAGTGAAGACCATCTTCATTTGAATCAAGTTTTTATGGCTCTTCGACCTGATTATGAAGCTGTCCATGCCTCTCTGCTACATCAGCATCCTCTTCCCACTTTGGATACAGGTATCCAAGAAATTATCTTTAAGAAGACTCGACTTGGTCTCGGAAAACAATCAACTTTTGAACTGGCCTTTGCAACTACTCGGTCCTCAAATTCGAGATCTAGCAGTCAACTATGTAAGAACTGTAATCAACCTAGTCATAGTTTTGTTAACTGCCCAACTATAGAATGCATATATTCTCATGGTCATAGTCACATTCTTGAACATTGTCCAACTCGCTCACCGAGACAAAAGGTTGGATTTTCTAAATTCAAAAATTTCTCCAAGTCTGGATCCACCTCCGTCACTGTTGCTGCCACAAAAGAGTCCTTTGCCATCACTATGGGTGATCTTGAGGCTTTACTCAAACAGGTTATCTCTTCTAATCAATCTGCCGCCATGTCTGTCACTCCAGGTAATTGTCATTAGGTTTTCGACTCTGCATGTTGTAACCATATGACCACCGATATTAATCTCTTATTTTCCACCAAACCTACCTCTTCCTTACCACCCATACACACAACAAATGGAGATAAGATGCACATCAATCATATTGGTCATGCATCTACTCCCAATCTTAGCCTCTCTGGCACCTACTATATTCCTAACTTATCACTCAATCTTGTCTCTATTGGTCAGTTATGTGAAAAAAGACTAAATGTTATTTTTTTCTCCTTCTGGTTGTCAGGTACAGGATCCGCAAATGGAGCAGACTCTTGGGACGGGTCGCAGAGTGGGTCGGTTATTTGAGCTTGTATCTCTTAATCTTCCACAACGACTTGTGTCGGTTGCTACTACTATTACCACTTGTTCTAGTCACCAATGGCATCTTTGCCTTAGTCATGCTTCCGCTAGTAAACTTCAATCTTTAATTTCTCGTTGATTGTTAGGATCTACGAAATTTGAGTCTTTTAAGTGTCTCGAATGTCAACTTGCAAAACAACCTGCATTATCTTTCAATAATAATAATTCTATTTCTGATAATCCGTTTGGTTTAATTCATTCTAATATTTAGGGACCTTCACCTATCTCTACAATAAATGGTTATCATTATTTTGTCTTATTTATTGATGATTATTCTCATTTTACTTGGATTTATTTTTTGAAAAATCGATATGAGTTACCACAAATCTATATTACATTTGAAAATATGATCAAAACTCATTTTTCCAGTACTATTAAAACTCTTCGAACAGACAATGCTATGGAATATAAAGATTCCCCGTTACTTCATTTTCTTACTCAACAGGGCACGGTCATTCAATGTTCTTGTCCTCATACTTCCTAACAAAATGGTCACGCTGAACGAAAGCATCGTCACATTTTAGACTCTGTTCGTGCACTTCTCATCTCCGCCTCATGCCCGAAATATTTTTAGGGAGAAGCAGCTCTCACTGCTGTTTATAACATTAATCAGGTCCCTACTTTAGTTCTCCAAAATTTATCTCCCTTCGAAAAACTGTATGGTAAAATTTTAGATTATGAAATGTATAAACCCCTTGGTTGTGCCTGTTTTGTTCTTCTGCAACCCCATGAACATACAAAATTGGAACCTTATGCTCATTTATGTTGTTTTCTGGGTTATGGGATTGAACATAAAGGATATCGTTGTTGGGATCTTATTTCTAATAAATTACGCATTTCTAGTCATGTTACTTTTTGGGAAACCACAATGTTCTCCACTCTTTCTAAGTTTCACAATTATGTTACTACTGACTCCTTCTTTTTTCCAAATTCCTCTATTGAGTTATTTCCTCATTTTGATGTCGTTGATTCTGATACTCTATTAATTGATACATGCCCACTTGCCCCTCTAGAACCTGCTGCCACTGTTGATCCTGAACTTGCACCTATTCTTCATCAATCCACTCGGGTAAGAAAAACTCTTAGTTACCTTAGAGATTATCACAGTTATTCTGCTATTGTCACCCTTCATGAGCCTCACTCTTATCGTGAGGCAAGTATTGACCCTCTTTGGCAGCAAGCTATGATTGAAGAAATTCAAGCCTTGGAGCAAACTCATACTTGGGATCTTATTGATCTTCCTCCAACAAAGACACCTATTGGCTATAAATGGATTTATAAAATCAACACTCGTTCTGACGGTTCTGTTGAATGTTACAAGGCTCGTTTAGTAGCCAAGGGTTATAATCAAGAATATGGAATAAACTATGAAGAAACATTTGCTCTAGTTGCCAAACTAACATCTGTTCATAGTCTATTAGCATTGCTGTTGTTCGTAAATGGAAACTTTTTCAGATGGATGTAAAAAATACCTTTCTTAATGGTAATTTGTCTGAAGAGGTTTATATGAAACCTCCTCCTGGATATTCTACTTATAAAATTTGTAAGCTTCGGCGAGCTCTGTATAGATTGAAACAAGCTCCTCGAGCATGGTTTGCCAAATTCAGTTCAACCCTTACCTAATTTGGCTTTGTCTCTAGTAAATATGATTTTGCATTATTTATTCGTCACACTGACTATGGAATTGTCATTTTGTTACTTTATGTTGATGATATAATCATAACAGGTAGTGACACATCTGGCATTTCAGAAGTTCAACGTTATCTTAATCAACATTTTGAAATGAAGGATCTTGGTTCTCTCAACTATTTTTTGGGTCTTGAAGTTTCTCATAATTTTCAAGGCTATTATCTGTCTCAAGCAAAGTATGCCTATGATCTACTTTCTCGTGCAGGTCTTACTGACAGTAAAACGATATCAACTCCTTTGGAGCTCAATTGCAAACTCTGACAATAAAACGATATCAACTCCTTTGGAGCTCAATTGCAAACTCACTCCTCTAGATGGCACTCCTATTGACAATCCCACTCTGTATCTCCAACTAGTCGGGAGTCTGGTTTATCTCACTATAACTAGACCTAACATCTTTTATGTTGTTCATTTGGTTAGTCAATTCATAACTGCTCCTCGCTTAACTCACTATACTGCAGTGATTCAAATTCTATGATACATTAAAGGAACTCTTTTTCATGGTTTACACTTCTCTGCTAACTCTTCTTTGGTGTTATCTGGTTACTTTGATGATGACTGGGTTGGTGATCCAATGGATCGTCGTTCTACTACAGGTTATTATTTTTCTTGGGTGATTCTCTTATTTCTTAGCGTAGCAAAAAGCAAACTGTTGTTGCTCGATCTAGCACAAAATCCTAGTATCATGCTCTTGTTGATGCCACATCTGAATTACTTTGGTTACGATGGTTACTCACTAATATGGGTATCATATATTGTTCTACAACTACACTCCGCTGTGATAATAGAAGTGCAATACAAATCTCTCACAATAATGTTTTTCATGAACGAACAAAACACATTGAGATCGACTGCTACTTTGTTCACCACCATGTCACTCAAGACACTATAATTTTGCATTCTGTCTCATCTGCAAATCAAACCGCAGATATCTTCACTAAAACACATCTTCCATCTCGATTTCAAGATCTTTTGAGCAAACTCAAGCTGGCATCCACCATACCACCTTGAGTTTGAAGGGAGCGGGGGGGTGTTAATGGAAAACCAATCTTGTAAAAGTCAAGATTATACACCACCGATTTTCTTAATGTCAATACCAGCTTCAAGTCCAACTACTATTGTCTATAACTAGTCAAAATGCCAACTTAATGTCACATGTATATACAGCTAATGTTAAGCCACTAATCACGTAAAGAATGGCTATAAATACCTTTGATTGTTCTTTGTAAAATACAAGAAATAATATACAATTGAATACAATTATTTCTGTAATATTCTCTCAAATAACAGGAACTATTTTTTACATCAACATTATAGACTTTCAGGCGAACTCTCCAAATGCTTTCAACCTTCAGCTTCAATTTGTTTCCCACATTGATGTAGCCAAATTCTCCATCAATATATAAAGTATCAAACATAACTCGATCTCTGCATATGTGCACATCAAAAGCAGAATCCATCACCCAGTTAGAATTATTCTCACCAGAGCAACCGACAATAACATCTACACCTTGTACTAGGTGGAATTCATCATTAGACTCATCACTATTTTTGACCACATTAGATGAATCATCATCATCAATTTTTAGCTTACTCTTCATTTTTTTTTAGCTGCTTAAGACTCTTCAAGTCTTCTTTAACCTTCGGGCAGCGATATTGTATGTGACTAGTCTCCCCATAATAATAGCACTCCATATTGCTATAATCTCTCTGTTGAAATTTTGATCTATTCCTCTGATCACCTCTCCTTTTATTTTAATTCCTCCCTCTCCCACTCCTCTTAACTATTGTTATGCACTCACTTTCAGTTGAAGTGCTCTCACCTCTCATCATTCTCTCATTTTCTATAAACACTGTTATCACCTCAATCAACTTTAGTGTGGTTTTTCTAGCACATACTATTTGCACCAATGGTTTGTAGGATTTGGGTAATGACGCAAGTAAGAGTAATGCTTGCTCCTCATCTTCAACTTTTTCACCAGCATTCAATAGATACCACACTAGCTGATTAAATTTATTTATGTGATCATGGAGGTTTCTTCCTTCCTCCATCTTGAGCGAATACAACTTCATTTTCATAAACAGCCGGTTAGTCAGTGACTTTGACGCATAGATCTCCTCCAATTTGTCCCACAACTTCTTTGGTGACGTCTCTTTAATCACTTCAAATTTTACTTGTGGGGCAAGTGTTAACCGGATGGTGCTCACCGCCTTCCTTTGGATAATCTTCCATTTTCTCTCAGTTATACTCCCTGGCTTTTCTTCATCCAAAGCCGAATCAAGATCTTATTACACCAAAAGGTCCTAAATAGTACTCTGCCATAGAATAAAATTACTTTTTCCATCAAACAAAGGGGTTGTATATTTTATTGCACCCTCTATAGTGTCTAGTTTAAAAACGCCTCTGCTAAGAACACATTTCTCCAAGATAGCATTAAATAACATAAATTTGAGAAAACTGAGCTCAAAAAATGGAATCAACACGTCAAATTTTTTGTGAAATGGACTTCTTCAAAATTTCTGCTGCAGAACTCGGTGAATAGTACTTGATACTATTCACATCACGTAATTTTTTTTTTTAATGTCCCAAAAAAATTTCTCTCTATCCCAAAATAAGAATTAGAAGCTCTGATACTATTTGTTGAGAAAGTTTTTAGAATATTTCACACACAGTAGAAGCAAAAATTAATAAATAATTCACACAAAAGGACAACAAGAATTTTACGTGATTCGGTTTCTCAATAAATTTACATCCATGATTCACAAGAGATAATTCACTATAATTCTTATAGTTACACGGTACAATTTTTGGACGGAGAAAATTGTTAACCCTCTCTCACACAAACACTCAATAACTCAGTACACTATTTCTCATAGTGAACAATGATTAAAGAAATGTAAGATAATTTTTTAACATACAAAAATTATTAAAATCCTCTCTTACTTATTTAGAAGTCTCTGCTTCTTTTCTCTCACTCACACAAAACTATTTCAGTTTTGTTGTGATTTATGTATGTCTATATTGAGGAAGGGATGGAGTTTTTAATAGGCTCCCAACCAAATTCTTTTGTCAAATATTAGTGCCTACATATTTAACACTCTCCCCCCCACCCCCCCACCCCCCCCCCCCTTTTTTTTTTTTTTTTTTCTTTCTTCAACAAAAAAATACTTATTGTTATTAGACTTATGGGCCCTCCATGTTGGAGGGACCCATACCTACTAACAAATTTTACATATGTTATAAACATATAGCCTATATTTCTATCTATTTCTCCTTTGTTTTCGTTATGTAATTTTTTTCTTTAACTTTTGTGATAGAATCTGAACCCTGGTTTGTATATCTAGCTTATTGCCTCACTACTTCGTCATGGTGTTGATGGATTTGCATGCCTTGATTTGGTCTTTAATTTTCACCTGTTAATTTTTGTGTTTGAGTTGTAGAAGGTGAGTAACAAAGAAGGTTTTGTGGGGTTGCAGAGTTAAACTTGAAGGGAGAGAGAACGGAATAGGAGAGAAATATTTAGCCACATGGCAATTCAATTTGGTCATGTGCCATGTCATTGTGCGTGTATATCACACAAAAAATGAATATTGGTGAAGTGTTTAATGTATCTAAAATTAGTGAGTTGAAGAGTTAAATTGGACA
>CATKHJ011137185.1:0-37298 GCA_949750685.1 Vernicia montana
TCAGCTCTGCCTTAAGTTTGCATATTGAGATCTTAAACAGATTCAACACTTACCTTTCTTCACTTGTTCTTATTATTGTGGAGTTTGAATACTATTTAGGTTAATTGAATGGAAAAGGATTACCACTTGATAGCTTCATTACAAGACAACTATGTTTTGGATTTTTATGTTTGACATACAATCATTGAATTTCTAAGTACTCCAACAACTTTGAGATGTCTTGGCTAAACATTACTGCAACAAAGTTTGATTCCCTTTCTCAGGGTTTAAAGATACTGTCATTTTTTAATTAAAAGTAGCAAATTCTGATCCGATTCGTAAATATAATATGAAAATCTTCATTTTAGAATAATCTAAAATTTACTTAAATTTGCATCAAAACTTGAAATTTTCTTAAGCAAAATTGATCATCATGCTGCTAATGTGTGTTTGACATTGAATTTTAAATATTTATAGCACACTACTTTTAGGTTTTACAAAGTTAGGTTTTTTAACTTTTTTTTTTAATTTTTATTTAGCAACACAAGCGGAGTTTATGGGAAGAGCTCAGGATTCGATTCTCACTAAACACATTCTTTGAAAGATGTGAGGAGCTTTAATTGTAACTAAATCTCGAGCTCAGATTAATCTCATAGTTATGTGGTAGTGGAAATACCGAGTAATCTCGAAAAAAAAAAAAGTAATCATTTTTTTTAAATAAAAAATAATTTAAAATACTGCTTTCAAATGCAGGTGAAAACTCAATTCCAAACAAACACCTGTTTGGTAAAATTGAAAATTTAAATGATGAATTTTAAGTGCTGAATAAAATAAGTGATATAATTTTTAAATGATAAAAATATTTAAAAATTTAATTATTTATTGCATTTAATATAAATTTTAAGTTAAAAATTTTGACTTCATTTTAAGTGGTTTTTTACTTAATTTAGACTTTTAAGATATAGTTATCAAATAAATTTAAAACAATTAAATACTGAAAATTTTAATTTTAAATGCTTAATAATATTATCAAACACCACCTAACACAATAAATTTAATCTAAATGTGATTCATTAAGATTTTAACATTGTTGTTAAAACCGAAGCGGAGGCTAAATCGACTTTTCTGTCGGTTCGCGGTTTGACAGGTTCGATTTAATTCCTGCCATTTTCTCTTTTTTATTTTTTTATTTTATTAAGTTCAAAACAGCGTCGTTTTGTAAATTTCGGTCAGACCGGTTCACCGGTTTTTTCGATTCGGTCCGATTTTTTCTAGTTCAATGATTTTTTGATTTTTTGTAATTTAAAAACCAGATCAATGACCGGTTCCTGATTTAATCGGTCCAACCAACCGGTCTGATTCAATTTTAACAACACTGAATTTTAACTTGACAAGACCCAATTTAAATAATAAAAAAATTCACCAATTTTATATATATATATATATATATATATATTTTTTTTTTTTTTTTTGCCAAATCACCAATTTTAAATATTATTTTAGGAAATAAAGTCAATATCATAAGTTATCTTACCCAGCCTGGAATCTGCAATAGAAATCAAACTTAATCTGAAATCTTTTTTTTTTTGTTTGTTTTGGTAACTCAAACCATTGATATTTAACTTAATTCACTCATAATCAAAGAATTCATTTGAGAAAAAAATAAAAACGACATCAAAATAATCCAAATTCAAAATGACCTAACCCAAATTCACCCATTGGATCCCTTTGTCACCTCTAAAACATTTTAGAGTGGACAGATACTGTGAACCAATTGATGCCTTGGTGGTCCTCCCCAAGCAACCTTAGAATTCTGCTTGCAAATTCGTCCATTTGTGTTATTGCACATGTTAGCTAGTGAAATGAATCCAATCTATCTGAGCTTTTGTGTCTTTAGTCCTTTGCCAATTTGCTATCAATGTTAGGGTAGCATTTGGGGTAGCATGGTCCAAATGTATTATTTGTGTTGTACTAATTGAGATCAATTAGCTTCTCTAGAGGGGCTTTATGAATTTCAGCTAGACAACATAAAAAGCATTTAATATCAAAATCATGCTTTGCATGAACCATTCCATGAACAACAAATTATTAGACATGTCACATGCTTATCAAGAGCCAGAATTCTATAGGTGCTCAAAAAAAAGTTTGCAGCTTTTTTCTGTAGAACATGTGATACCCTATTTGATATTTCTATCATTTTCAAGTAAACAGCAATTCAATCACTAGTCTTTCACTCTAACATGTCATACTATTCCAAGAATTTAGATGTTTCTTTCTGTTTAAGAAAATTGAAGCTATTTCTCTTCCAGGGTTTATCTGAACAGTGATCTTTTTCAGGAATTGAATATGAAGTAATGCTTCTCAAGTTCTCATTTATCTCCAAGCAAACATCTCTATTAGATTGTCTTTCACCCTCGTCCTCGTCCTCGTCCTCGTCCTCACCCTCAATCTGTTCTGTAACATTTCAGAAAACTATCCTTCACAAGAAACTACCAAGAAAAAAGATCCTGTAAAATCAAGTTCACTGTGTCTCTGTTCTTGCATTTAATCAAGTGTCCCCTATCAACTATGTAATAGAAATATCAAATATCTTTCTTGTATATCTACCACAGGTTTTATGATGCAGATGTTGCCTTCCCATTCAGGCCATCAGTAAATAAATGGTAACACATAGCACATTTTGCTATCAATTCACTTCCTAGTGATTACAGTGTTGTGGTTTTACATCAAATTGAGGTATACTGAAGCAAAATGAGTTAATATTCCCTTGTGTTAGTACCTTTAGTATTGCAATCACAGCAACTCTTTTAAAGTTAAGAATCCATGCCATTGGCACTACATCCAGATGCAACACTAATTCCTGCCAAAGAGAAAAAAAAAAGCCAGGCAAGTGAGATTCCTTTTTTTTTTTTTTCATTTTCCATTTCTAATTGATTTACAGCTACTACGACAACGTAGTCAAGCATGTGAAACAAAGATTAACAACACAAGACAGTTATTAAGCCATATGCCTACAATGAATATAAGTCAAATGAACTAATCGAAGAATTTGAAATTATAGGTACCCATGGATAGAAAAATAGTAGCTAGGTCAGTAAAGAGCAAACAAAATATAATATGATTTTTAATGAATTTTTTTGCCTTCCTGTATTTTTTTTTCTTAGACTGCCATATTAACTAGAACACATTTTAACCAGCAATCATCTCCATCAATTCAGAAACTGAGGTGCACACACGGGCAAACCTACCCACCTTTTACATGTCATGCACATAATCACACACCAAGTATTGCATGATAACTCCATGGTTGGTGGATGTCCCGCCCCCTAAGTGAGACTTCTAAACTTCCACATGGGACTTTAATACTTCTAGCTCCTTCTGGTGAAACAAGTATACAACACACCCACTTACCATGCTGCAAAAGTTATCATGATTTTGACACATAAGGCCAAGATAGTATAATGATTCCATGCTGTGTCAAAGTTTCACTCCATTGAAATTTCAAACTTCCAAGTGAGACTAAATAGAATTAGCAGTTTTGTTTCTGGAGAATTGAGTCTACTGTTATAAACACTAGAACCACATTTGAGTGTCATCAAGTTTTCACCTTCTGCAAGTTATCAGTAGAGGCAAACTATTCCAGCAGTAAGATCAGCATGTAAATTTTATCATGATTGGGTTAATATATATTAATTAATGGTAGTGCTGGAATGTTTTAAGGATGCCATAGGTGTATACCAATGGAACAGAATATCAGTAGTGCTAAAGGGAAAAGGCAGAGACATGGATATCAGTAATTATGAGACAGCAGTACTAGGATATTCGCAAAGATACCAATTTAAATGTGAAGGTTTTATTAAAAATAGGAGTACCATAGAGTGACAGAATAACAATACTAGTACTGCCTAGAGCAAAAGCCTGTTTGGCATTGCTATTGCACATAATTGTAGCTATTGGCTAAAACTATAACAGCCCGTTTGGTACACGGATTCGTAATCCTTAAGATTAGTAAACAATGAGATTAGTAATCCCACTAGATAGGGATTAGTAAAGACATGCGGGGGCTAGATTTTAAATAACACTATTCTCATGGATTAGCTAAGTCTTTGGAATTATTAAGCCCAACCTAAATCATATGTACCAAACATAGTGTTATTTACTAATACTGCGACTAAGTTAAGTAATCCCGTGTACCATACGGGTTGTAAAATTTTAAGTTTGAATATTTTTCTATCCATCCATAAAAATAATCTAGCTACATGATTAATTCAATAGCTATTTCCAAAAACTTCAAACATGAGGTACTTTCAAAATTAGCTTTCGCCCACAAAAATCACATTGCAAAAATCTACAGTTTATTACCTAAGGGGATTCCTTCTAACTCTTGTATCAAAAGCTGCTATTAGCAAGAACAGCCAAACAAACAATAAATATTGCATGTTGGTAAGCTTTCAACATCACCGATGAGAGCATTATCATAATGTTAGCAAGGTGGTAGTGCTGTTGATTCTGGCAATTGTAGCAGGAGTAATATTACTGTTATGACAGCACTGGTAATGACATGGAGATCCTACTAGAACTTAGAATATGCAGTGGCAGGGGTGATGGTCATTGTGGTGGTATATGCAAGTGACAGCTGCAGCAGTGGTAGTGGTGATGATGGAAAATATGGCATAAAGGATTTCAACTTCCTAATCAATTAAGTCAATAAGAAAATGCTTCTCTCCTCCTCTTCTCTTCTCTTGTACAGTTTCAACTCTATATTTCCTCATCTTTCTAAGTTTTGGCACCACTGCAGAATATCTAAAAGAAAACCCTGGGACATATGTTTATGAAATTCTTCTTTTTTGTCTTTTGCCCCTGGGTTTCTATAGCCAATGTGATTGACCTTTTTAATTTTTGACTTTCTTTATTCTGTCTTACTAAGAGAAAGACACCTTTATCTCTTTGTTATAATTTATAATCTTTTCTCTCTTCAATAAATTCTTCTTCTATCTAGAAGATATGCTTTAACCAGTCATTTTACTTGCTTTTAGGGTAACTAAACTTCTACTAAGGCACTTGCAAAAGGATTTTGTCTATGAATGTGATAAGTGTTCTCACAGATAGACCATCTTATTACATCAAATAACTTCTCTACTCAGTCTCTAAGAACCCCCAAGGACTTGACCCATGTTGTGATGCTGTTTAGTTTAGCCCCCGATCTTGTCACTTCGTAAGTATCCTTCTATTGCTTAATGGTTTAGACATTGGACCTTTTAGGTGAAAACCACTCGGTGACTAAATGAAAAAACCTGGCTTGGCTGAGCTCCGTTGCATGAGCTTACAACCAAGCAGGACATAAAGGTGGATGGTTGTAATAGACCTATCATTAACAAATTATTAAAAAAATAAAAAAAAAAAAAACAAAGAAAACCTTACTATTAGGGCATAAGGGATCCCAGCCGTAATGGGTGAGTAGCAACACCATATTGAAATAGCTCATCATGGGAAGGGAAAAAAAAAAAAAACTCCTGGCTTGTTCTTGTGCGGTGAACAATTGTTGAATACTGAAGAATAATCATAACTATCTGATAAAAATATAAACTCTCTTCAACCTTCCTTTGTCAGAAAAGTAGTTTTTGCACAATTTTATGATGAATCTTTATCAGCATCTCATTAAGTTCAAAAGCAAACTTCTAAAGTATAGACTAAGTTTTCTATTTATTATCAAAAGTTCTTACAAATCAGATAATTGTTGACATAAGCAAATCATTTTAGCCCAGAGACCACAAACTAGCAGACAATGAAGATTAGTGGCAAAGATGCTGTCAAAGAAGGTTAAGGCATATGCAAGTATATGTCAACCCTTAGCCAACTTGCGTCAGCTAGGCTTTTCAAATTTTTTCCTTTTTAAGAAAAAAAATTGCTCCCATTTTACCTTTAGATATGATCAGCATCTTCTGATAACACAGCATAAGCCTCTTCATCTTGTCATGTTATGCAATTCCAGTTCAGTGAAAAATTGGGTGTAGTTTCTGGCATAATAAAAACACTATCAGTATTCAAGCTTATCTAAAACAATTTTTACACATTACAGAAGTTGAAGCTTTATGCAGTCAACAGAGGATGCAAAAAGTAGGAGTGCTAAAATCAGGGTTAAGCAGCATCAAATGCCTACCTTTATTGGAGAATGGAGCTGCAAAGTAATGAGTGCTCAATAAATTATATACAGGAGCAAAAAAAATTGCCATCTCAGTCAATATGTTTCTATAGTGCATTTTTCAAATGCAGTCATATATCTTCATTGAGACAAGACACTTCTCACAAGTCTTGGCGATTATGAAGGGAAGCTCAATTCTCTCAACTCATTACTGATTCGAACAGTTTCTAATGATTTTCCAACTTTAGATAGTTCTCTAGCCAAGATTACATATGTATGCAAATTGGGTGTACAGTTTCTAGATTCCATTAGATAGAGAAACTTCATGCATAGATCTGACTCCCCTTCCTGCAATAACCCGTCGACCAAAAGTGACCAAACAATCAGATCACTATTCCCTTGTTTCTCAAGCAAGCTCTTAAATATGCTCTGAGCTTCTTCCACCCGACTTACTTTGCAAAGAGCACAAATGAGTACTTTATAGACAGAGAGGTGACGCTTGAAGCCTTTAACTGCCATTGTGTTGAATATTTCCAACGCAGAGTCCACTTCTACATTCTTGCAGTGAGCAACTAAAAGTGAGCAGTAGATTTCCATATTAGGAGACAAGCCTTTCTCTTTCATATTTTCTACAAGCTGACTTGCCTCGTGAAATCTTCCTTCTCTGCACAAGCCACTGACTATAGTGTTGTACATATTGATGGTAGGTTCAAATTCATTCTCTGACAACTTCACAAAGAGATTACCAATTAATTCAAAAATATTAACTCTCTGGTCTAAGCTGCAACCATAAACTGTCTCATTTTGGGCCACGACCCTTTCTGTGAGGAATAGGCATTCTTTGTGCAATCCTTTTAATAATACACTGTAAGTTCGGTAGTTTGGTTCACAACCCACATCAACCATCCGCCGAAGAAGCACAAATGCATGATCTAGCCTACCAAGCAAAACAAAACCATCAATAAGCGAGGTAAATGTAACCACGTCAGGAACCAATCCTTTTATCTCCATTTCTTGAAGTAACCCCTCTGCAGCATCAGCCTTGCCTTCTTGACATAAGCCATAAATGAGAGAAGTATATGTTTGCACATTTGGTAAACAATTATTCTTTTCCATTTCATGAAAAATCTTGAATGCCAGATTGGTCCCACCATTCCTACAAAGCCCATCAATCAAAGACGTGTAAGTGATGGCATTTGGTAGCAATCCTTGCTGTGTCATCTTAGCACAAAATTTCTCAGCCTCTGAATATCTATTATCTTTAGACAAACCACTTATAATGGCATTATAAGTTTCAACACTAGGAGAACAGCCATTTTCTTCCATCCTCTCAAATAAGGAAAAGGCAACATCCATCTTCCCCTCCTTACAGTAACCATCAATCATGGCCGTATAATTCCACTGATTTGGGCTTATGCCACGTTCAACCATCTCACAGAAAAGACTAGTTGCAGAATCCAATTTCCCCCCCTTGCAAAAGCCTGAAATAAGTTCACAATAAGTCCTCTCATCAGGTTCACAACCACTCGCCTTCATGATATCAAAAAATCTCATAGCATTGTTCAGATATCCCCGCCTGAGGTTTTCAACAATGAGTGTATTATATGTTACCACAGTTGGAGATGGACCATCCTTGAGCATTTTACTGAAAACAACCACTGCCTTCTCAAAATCATCCACTGCAAAGAACACTTTTATAATCTGATTGTATGTTTGTGCATTTGCCAAGGTACCAAGTCCCTCCATCCAATAGAAAATCTTCAAAGCAATGACAAACCTCTGTTCTATACATAATTCATTTATCAATGCATTATATGTAACTGTGTTTGGAACCAAACCTTCCCTCAGCATTTTGTGGTACAGCCCTATTGCCACTTCCATTTTCCTTGCACAAAGCAATCCACTAATAAGTGCTGTGTAAGTGTGCACATTTGGGCTACAACCTCTCTTCCTCATACTTCTCACAAGACTAATGGCCTCATCCACACGCCCAGCCTCACATAAAGTACTAATTGGCACTGTATATGTATACACAGTTGGTTCAATCCCTTTCTCACTCATTTCCTCGAGCATATCCATTGCTTCACTAATCCTTCCTTCATTACACAAGCCATTGATAAGAGTTGAATATGTGACTGAACCAGGATCACAGCCATCCTTAACCATCCTATCAAAAACCTCAAAAGCTTTATCCAAATTACGATTCCTACAATACCCAAGAATCAATGAAGTATACGTAAACACATCGGGGCACATATCAAACTGAAAAAGCTTATTTAAAACCAACGCAGCCTCTTGAACCTTTCCTTTCTTACACAAAATATTAATCACAGTATTAAATGTAAATAAACTGGGCTTAACCCCACTACTCAAAATTTGAGTATACACATTTTGAGCTAAAGTAACCATGTTGAATTTGCCCAACTGAAGCAAAAGAGTGTTAAAACTGTACAAACTAAATCCAAAAACACCATTAACACTAATTCCATTCAAATACTCGATTACCCTTTTAAGCTCTTCCTCATTTCTACAAGCTTTGATCATCAAAATCCTAACATGATCAGCAGGAGCAAAGATTCGATCCCTGACAAGCCTATTTAGCATTGAAACAAAACAGCCCATATCATGTTTGTAAAAATGCCTCCTTGAAATCCAATAAAAGAACTGGAGGGCAGTGTCAGTATTCTCGTGGGTGTTGATAATTTTGGAAACATGATGAGGTCTGAGAGAAGAAGCTAAGCGATTGAGCTCAGGGTTTCTGGGCCACTGAGAATCAGCGGATAAAAGGTCCAGGACTTTGGGTATTAAGTTGGACAAGTGGGTTTTGGCAGAAGGGTAGTTGGGTTTTGAAGAGAAGAAGAGAAAATGGAGAGGGTTTTTCAGAAAAGATGGGGATTTGAAGAGGGGTTTTAGCATTTCGATTGAAGTGGTCGTAGTAGTGATTTGGGTTCATGAAGAATAAGAAGAAAAGTAATGAGCGACTTTGGAACATAGAATTGGAGATCTGAGGAATTGGAGAGATGGTGAACGTGGTCATTGGAGGACCATTGCTGTAGAAAGAAGGAGAATTGGCCAACGCAATTGTTAGGGTTGTGTTTGGCTTAAACTTCTGCTTCTTTCATGTGCTTCAGCAACCATGACCCAACTCCTAAGTTATATATATATATATATTATCCTAATTTGTTCCAATAAAATCATAAATCTCTATTTTTTTTTTCACTAAAAAAAAATCTCCTCCCTTCTTTACTATTTAAACCTATTATTTGTGATATATTTGATGCATTAATATATTTGAAATTTTCATAATTTTTTAAAATAATTTTTAATTGGATTAATACACATTTTAAAATTTATACTAATATCTAACTAAAATATTAACTTGTTTTCAAAAAATATAAAATAAAATATTAACTTATAATTAATATGATGAATTATTATAACACTCCTAAAATTTTCCTTAATTAGCAATATAGTCTCTATTATTTAAAAATTAATAACAGTTTTAATCCTTAAATAAACTTAAATGAAAATTATAAAATTTTGAAAGATTAAATTATTCTGCAATATAGTAATTCATTTAAATTAAATGAAAAATATGAAATTTTAAAAATATTAAAATATTTTAATATAAAGTATTTTTAAAGAATTAAAAATATATTATATTTTCAAATATTAAGGATGAAATTACTATATAAATTAAAATGTCAAAAACTAAAATTTAGTAAAAAGTTTCTTAGTTTTATATACAAGGATTATTAACAAATATTAAAAATTAAAAGTGTTAATTTTTAAATAATAGAGATTAAAGTGCTTATTAAGATAAATTTTAAGAGTGTTATAGTAATCTATGTATATATTTAATGAGAATTTAATATGATCATTAAATTTGAACAATTTATCCAAATTTTTGTTATTAAAGTTTTTAGCTTGATTATTTTATAACTTATAAAAATTATTAAAAAAGTTTTTCTAATTTTAATGTAAACTATATAATTAAATTTATTAAAAATTCAAAAATTAAAATAAATAATAAATAATTTTATGGATACAAACTCAAATTAATAACAAATGAAATTAAGTCGTTTAATCTTATTTATAAAAAATAATAAAATAATCGAAAACTTATTATAATTATTAAATTAATGTATTTGAAATAAAAATAGCAAAGAATGGATTATTATTAAATATAAAATTAAAACTATTTTTAATTAAAAATTTATTAATAATTCAACACTTTAATCATTAATTATAAAACTATAACTTTTATTCAAACTTTAACTTTTTAATCTATGAAATTATATCATATTTTAATTCTTAAAATTTTAAAATCAATTACATTTAAATTCCTAAATGATTAAAATTTAAAAAACTTCAATTTCTCAAAATCTCTTTAATCTTTTGTATTTTTCTTTAATTTTAAATATTTATTATTAGTTTCTTACAGTATTGGCGTCTCTGTATCCTTTTGCAACCAATCCAAAATCCAAATGCTAAGTCAGATACCAAACCCATCTCTCCATTTCTCTCTTCTCCAAACCTCCAAAACCCACAAAGAAACCCAACAACTTCACGCTCTCTCCCTCAAAACCAACACTTTCCTTCACCCATCAATCTCTTCTCGCCTCCTCTCTCTTTATGCTGACCCCAAAATCAACAATCTTGAATATGCTAAATCCATCTTCCATAAAATTCGAGAACCCACTTTGGTTCTCTACAATCTCATTATCAAGTGCTACATTGAGAACCAATTATCCCATGATGCTATTTCTCTCTTTTCTCAATTGCTTCTTGAATTCAAACCTGATTCTTTTACTTTGCCTTGTGTGATTAAGGGTTGTGCACGATTACATGCTATTAAAGAAGGGAAACAGATTCATGGGTTGCTTTTGAAACTCGGGTTTGGTTTGGATAAGTTTGTACTTAGTAGTTTGGTTAACATGTATGCCAAGTGTGAAGAGATTGATAGTGCAAAGAAAGTTTTTCTTTCATTGGATGATAAAGATTTAGTGTCGTGGAATTCTTTGATTGATGGGTATGTTAAATGTGGGCAGGTTGATTTTGCAATGAAGTTGTTTGAGGAAATGCCAGAGAGGGATATGTTTTCTTGGACTGTTTTGATTGATGGGTTTTCCAAGTGTGGGAAAGCCAATGTTGCTAGGGAGTTGTTTGATATGATGCCTGATAGGAATTTGGTTTCTTGGAATGCCATGATTAATGGGTACATGAAATCAGGGGATTTTGTGTTGGCGTCTGAATTGTTTAATAAGATGCCTGAGAAAAATTTGATCACTTGGAATTCAATGATAGCTGGTTATGATTTGAATGGGAAATTTAGGGAAGCTTTGCAGTTGTTTGTGGATATGTTGGAAGGGGATTTTGTGCCTAGTCATGCTACACTAGTTAGTGCTTTTTCTGCAGTTTCAGGAGTGGTTAGTCTTAGTAAGGGAAAATGGATACATTCATACATGGTTAAAAATGGTTTTAAATTAGATGGTGTGCTAGCTACATCGTTGATAAATATGTATTCCAAATGTGGGAGTATTGAGAGTGCTATAACTGTTTTTCGATTGATACCTGAGAAGAAGCTAGGGCATTGGACTGCTATAATAGTAGGCTTAGGGATGCATGGTATGGCTGACAATGCTCTGGAATTATTTCATGAAATGTGCAGGATTGGAATGAAGCCTCACAGTATAACTTTTATTGGTGTGCTGAATGCTTGTAGTCATGCAGGATTGGTCAATGAGGGTCGTCAGTATTTTAACATCATGATTAATGAGTATGGAATTGAACCCTCAATTGAACACTATGGTTGCTTGGTGGATATTTTATGTCGAGCTGGGCATCTTGAAGAGGCAAAAAACATCATTGAGAATATGCCCATGACACCAAACAGTGTAATTTGGATGAGTTTACTTAGTGGCTCCAGGACCTATGGAAACACAGATATTGGTGAGTATGCAGCTAATAATTTGATTGAGGTGGCTCCAGAGGCTATTGGAAGTTATGTTGTTCTCTCTAATATGTATGCTGCCAGTGGCCTTTGGGACAGGGTTTCACAGGTGAGAGAAATTATGAAGAAGAGGGGGATTAGAAAGGACCCAGGATGCAGTTCAATAGAGCATAAAGGTAAGCTTCATGAGTTTGTTGCTAGTGATAGATCGCATCCACAAACAAAAGTGATATATTTCAAGTTGAGAGAGATGGAGGAGAAACTGAAACTTAAGGGACATGTGCCTGACACAAGCCAGGTTCTTTTATGCATTGAAGAAGAGGAAGAGAAGGAAGCAGAACTGGAAAAACACAGTGAGAGGTTGGCTATTGCGTTTGGACTGATTAATGTAGATTCTGGGAATCCTATTCGCATCATCAAGAACCTTCGAGTTTGTAATGATTGCCATGCTGTGACTAAACTTCTGTCTAAAATCTACAACCGTGAAATTATTGTGAGAGATAATAGCCGTTTCCATCATTTTAAACAAGGGACGTGTTCCTGCAAGGATTTTTGGTGAATGCTGTGGAATTGGAGCCTTATTTTGTTCTTCTCGGATTGGAAGCATCAGGCTGTCCTTAGAGTCATTGATAAATGGACAATTGTTTCATAAATTGCTCAGAATTTTAGTAGCTACAAAATTTGCTGGTAAGTGTTTTGTGTATATGCTTTAGTAGTGTGGGGGTCTTGATAAAGGAATTATCAGTTGGCACATGAATTCTTTCATTCAGATCGTAAATTTGTCAATGATTTTAGTTAACTCCAATTGTTTACCTTCGTCTATTTTGCTGTTTGCAGAGGGAGAGAGGAGAATACCCAGGCAGCAATGGAACTATTTTAGCATATGGTCTGAAAGACTGAAACATTGATTCAATTGTCATAGTCGGGCTTGTTTTGACTAAAATTATTAAATTTATGGCACATTCAAACCAAATACATGGGTTCAAGCACAAACGAGTCTGATATTTTAGTTATACAATACTTTCCAGATAATCAGTTTCCACTACAAGAACATGAGTACTGTTGGAGTCCATGACAAGCATTTCAACAGAACAAGAACTGAGTAATGTTACAACCTCAAAGCATATATGATTCTTTTCATTTTCCGGGAACAAAGTTAGTGGCATAAGCCCATGCATTGTTGGCCACTGGATCAGCAATGTGATCATAGAGGTTCTCAATAGGTCCCTTTCCAGTGACAATAGCCTGAACGAAGAATCCAAACATGGAAAACATTGCCAAACGTCCATTCTTGATCTCTTTCACCTTCAACTCTGCAAATGCCTCAGGATCATCAGCCAGTCCAAGAGGGTCAAAGGCACCACCAGGGTAAATGGGGTCAAGTCCTTCACCGAGTGGTCCTCCACCAACTCTGTACCCTTCAACGAATCCCATGAGAACAACCTGGCAAGCCCAGATTGCAAGGATGCTCTGAGCATGGATGAGGTTGGGGTTGCCAAGGTAATCAAGGCCACCCTCAGAGAAGATTTGGGCTCCAGCCTTGAACCAAACTGCCTCACCGAACTTGACACCATTCCTTGAAAGGATTTCAGGGAAGACACAGCCAAGTGCACCAAGCATGGCCCATCTGCAGTGGATCACCTCAAGCTCACGGTTCTTGGCAAATGTCTCAGGGTCTGCAGATAAACCAGCAGTGTCCCATCCATAGTCACCTGGGAATTCACCAGTCAGGTATGATGGAGTTTGCTCAGAGAATGGGCCCAAGTACTTTGGGCGGTCTGGGCCATACCTGTTTTATCAATTACAATTATGAGGTCAGATTCTCAATTCATATGCTCAATTAGAAATATGTACAATTCAAATGTAAAAATATTCTCAAAGTTCAACAGACATTCTATACAGTTCAGGTTTAGAACAGGCTGTTAAAAGGTCCAGTGAAGTGTTTTTTCTTTTTTTCCTAGCTACGAAATTCTAGGGGGCATTTCATTTGGCAATGTTTGGTGGGATAAAAGAAAAAAGTCCCTGGATTTAAAGAGAATTTGTTGAACTCTTATTTTCTGAAACCACAAAATAATGAGGCATTTAGAATCCCTCCTAAGATGTGAGAGGATTTTAGAAAACAAAGCCCAAGAGAGTCGAAGAAATTACTAGAGTTAGCCAAGCAAGCTTGATTTCTGATATTTTACTCTTCAGTAATGTTGCTAGTTGGTTAATTTTAAGTATTTTTGGGTTAATTATCCTAATTTTTTTGCATCATCCATTTTGCTGTAATGATAGTGTAGGCTTCAGTATTTTTTTATCAGAACTCAGAAGCCAGTAATCTGTTGTTTCATCTACATATCATATAAATCTACGATGCTCTATGCTGCTATATACACTAACTTGATAAAAGATTAGAAATATGAGAAATCTGAAATGGAAAACAAACTTCAAGAAAGAATGGATTGGGTTAGATTAGAATGAATAAAACTACATTTCTTGTTAGCATTAATAATATAAAGATTAGCCTGCTCCTTATAGCAATTACTTCATAAGTTAATGACAATTCAAAAACTTTCCTACTAATGATTATTCTTTATAATGACTGCTAATCTCAGGGAGAAGAATAATTTACCAGATGCTTTGGGGAGCACTCCTGACAGTTCTACGCATGGTAAAGCGACCACCACCAAAGGAACCAACTTTGCGAACAAGCTCATTTGATTGCTTCAAAGCTGTCTGTCCAGCAAATGCAGATTGTTGGATTGCAGAGGTTGCCATGACTATTACTTTGTGAAGCTTTTACTAAACTGTTGCTTATTCCTTAAGTGTAAGTTTGCCTGAGGAGGTGTCAAGGGAAGGAGAGGAGGATTATATTGAAAATTGAGAAGATGTTGTGGATTAGGAAATCTACACATCAGCAGCATCTTATTGGTTATTGGTTATTGGATTGGATGTGGATTTCCATGTTGATTTTTCAGGGAGATAGAGGTTCCTATTATGCCATGTGGAATTCAAAGGTCTTACTTTGCTGGATGCTTTCATAGGAGAATACAAGCCACATATAGGGTCCCCCCCTCCCCACCCCCAATTCTTGTTCTTGGCTGCTATTAGTAACTTGATTTTGTCATATAGTGAGAAAAATCTACATGAAATTGCTTAATTAGAGCTAGTTTAAGCTACTAATTTAATTTTATTTGCTCTGTCAAAGGTTCAATAAAGTGAGAAAGGTTTAATGGCAATAAATTTTTTTTAACAGATTTTCTTAATGGCAACCCAACAGTAGAAAATTTCCCTTTTATGAAAATTTGATAAAATCATTGTTCAATTTAATTTGTTGCAACGTTTACACACAGAGAACTGGCTAAACAAGACCTTATTTACAAGATAAACAGACATTATTTCTATTAAGGCTACAGATTAAACACAGAAACATGCTCAACAAGACTGTTGATATATACAACAAATTACAAGAGCAAAGACATTTTTTTTTTTATTTTTTTTTTTTACAGAAAACAGAGAACTTTCATTAGATAGAATCTAAGTTCAATACATCAACAAGAAAAGAGGGAAATCTATCCCAAACACCATGACCAGACAAAGAACCAGCAACTCTAATAAGAGAATGAGCTACCTAGTTCGCTGACCTACAAACAAAACTAAAACAACAGTTGACAAAGACAAAAGCTTTAGATAAAACCTTACAGTCCTCTACCACAAAATTTTGCGCATGGACTAATAAAAGATAACCAACTAAGAGCTTCCCTACAACTCATGGCTTCTGCTACTGATGGAACAAGAGGACCTGGCAAAATACCATTCTTTGCAGCTAGGAACTGATCTGTGTCGTCAAAAACCACACAATCAAAGCCAATACAGTTCGATCTATCAAAGATTGCCGCATCCAAATTGCATTTCACCTGACCTGGTACCGGCCTTTGCCATTTTAGCTCTACTAACTGACGTGGTTGAAGAAGAGCAAAGACTTCAAAACTACTAATTTCTATTAACGACGAAAGACCTGGGCTTTATCTGGGTAGAAATAGTATGACAGAGAAAATAAAAAGATCATAGGAAGTGGAATGCCCGAGAAAGAAACAAGTGAAAAAGGTCTTCTCCTTGAGAACCCTAAATTTGAACCATATGATCTGGAAAACCAATTTGAGAATGAGACTGAAATGAATTCAATACCATTTCCAAAACCCCATGAAATCGCAGAAATAATGAAACATAGAGCCCAGTGCACCAAATTCAATCTCTCACAACCAGCAATTCCAAACTCAAAAATGAGCACCTGCATTGCCATTACAGCTCCAAAAGCCAGTAAAAACCAGTGGTGGTGAAGAACAGAAATGACTATTTCTTTCCTCAGTATGCCCATGGCTTTGAACTGATTGAATATCTGGCATAGCATGAAGCTATTAAAGACTAATGACTTCCAAATATCTTCATCTATGCTATGTATAACTTTCCCAACTAAATGCAAAATCAGCAAAAGAGAAGTCTGAGATATTACTTGAGTTGTTATTTCTTTCAATATGGCTTTGGTTAGCAGTAGCTCAGTTCTTTTAGCTGGTGGATTGGCCATGAGCTCTTCACTTCTCAACTCCATTACCATCATTAGACCACCAAGAAGACACATTGCAAAATTCACCCAAATTAATTGAATTGCTGTTAATGGAGAGTCCCATAAACATATTGCAGCAACAAGGTTTATCAGTAGCCCGGAAATGCAAGCAGTCAGCTGTAGTTGAGTGAACTTCTGAATGTTATTGTAAGCACATCTACCAAATTTCAGAACTTGAATTAATGAATGGTCGTCTGAAATAACAATGTCACAGCTCTCTCTGGCGATATCTGTGTTGAGAATCTCCTTCCTGATTCCTACATCAGCTTTTTTTAAAGCTGGAGTATCACTTGCTTTTAACCCTCCAATGAACGCAACCACATGGCCATTTTCTTCCAAACTTTTAACCACACAAAGCTTGTCCTCAGATAGACAACTTCCCATTACAATTGTCTTTTCTATTTTCCTCGTTCTCTCAGTGTCATTCAAGCCTCGAATTTGTTCACCTTCAAGCTCCACATGATCTGAACTTAGACAAGAAATTCCAAGTTTACAAGCTATGCCTCTTGCTGCTGAGAGCTCATCTTGTGAAACCAATTTGATGCTTACTCCAGCATGTCGTAGAGCTTCAACCGTTTCTTGACACGAGTATTTCAGGCCAACCACTGCCAGCAAGCACGATCCCACTTCACTAGATTCTGGACTCTCTATTTGCTTACAAGCAAATGCAATGACCCTAAGACCTTGATTCTCCATTTTTTCAATCACTTGCTCTAAATTTCTTCTCTGACCTTGTATGTCATGAATTTCCCCCTTGCTATCATAGTAACGCGAGCACAAGTTCAATATTGTCAATGCATCTCCATTCAAGTGCAAATGCAGAATTTCTTCATTTTTCTTCATCAAAACCCGACAAATGTTCTTGTTAGATCTCAAACTTCCATGATCAAGTACAGAGAAGCATTGGTCTAACAATTCCATATTAATATTCCATCTAGAATTTGCCCAAGCAGCAAGCAAACCATTTAGTGGGCTAACAGACATATCAGGAACAAGAGTGGAGACACCAATACCTTGGAGGAGAGCTTCAAGAACAGCTTGATCAATCTCAGAATGTACATCATTATCCATATCTTCTTCACCAATAAAAAATTTGTTAACCTCCATCTGGTTACACATTATATCACCAGTTGCATTGATGCAGATGACAGTAACAAGGCCCATGGTGCAACAAGCTGATAAATTCTGAGGCTTTACACCAAATGATTCCACTTTCTCATTCCAGTAAGAGAGGGAGACTGTAATTACAAAAGGCATTCCATGTTGCATTCCTATTACTATTGCTGTAAGAATACCTGTCAAAATGTGAACCCTTCCTCTAGGCCTCCAGAACATACTCTCAGTTATCTCCATTAGCAAATCGATTGAGACATTCCCTTTTAGTTCAGGTAAAATATCATCATTGTTGTGTTGTCTCTTACTTAGCAACCCAATTAAGACAACAAAACCGATTAACACAGAGACAAAAAGGCCAAGATTTTCTGTCCAAGAGTTGAGTTTCTCAATTTGAGCTTGTAAAAGTGTCCTCTCTGTAGAATCACCATATGCTGTAGTAGCACCTGCTGATATCGCAAGCATGTGACCATGGCCTCGTATTACCTTTGATCCAGAGCAGAGAAATGGGTTTGTTTCATAATCAATTTTGGAATCCACAGCTTGATCCAAATAGAAGGCATCACCTTTCACAAATAAACCATCAGCTGGAACCATATCCCCTTTCTTCAAACACACTAAATCACCCACAACAACATCAGATACAGGTATGATCTGAGGCTCTCCATTTCTCACAACTTCAACTTTCAATTTTTTCTTCTCAAGCTCCCTTTCTCTGAGGAAATTCGAAACTGAACGGAAAGTTACAAGCAGTAATATGGCAATAAGTATAGCAACACCATCATGCCACCCATATTGAGGTCCTTGTTCAATCATCTCAACAGCAAATGAAAATCCAGAAATTAAAAAGAGCAGAACAATAGTGGAGCTGTTTTGACCTTTCACGAAGTAGTAGATGAAACCCTTTGCAGAAACTGGATTAGTGTTCCATAATTGTGAGATTTGCCCTTCATCAATCCCAGTACGCAAATGAGAACCAAGAACTGAGGCAACCTTTTCAACCCCACCAAAATTTTTGAGTAAGTCTAAGTCTTTTTCCTTCACAATTCGTAGAACTTGTTGTTTATCTACCTCTCCTTCCTCATTATCAGAATCCATGTCAATGGCATGCCGAGATTGAGAAGAGGATGTTCTGAGAAGTGGGCCAGAGGAGACAGGTGATGGTGGTAAAGGAACATAAGGTACTGAGGAAGAGAGATGGCCATATTTTCCAGAGGATGTTCTGGGAAGTGGGTCAGAGGAGACAGGTGATGGTGGTGAAGGATAATAAGGTACTGAGGAAGAGACATGATGATCATGAGTTGTTTTCTTCCGAGAGATGAAAATACTAACATATATAGTTCTACGCCAGAACCGGCCATATTTTCCAGAAGAAGAGGTGGAGGTGGTGGTGGCGGCGGCTTCGATTACAAGAGACATTCCACCACCATCGCAGTCATCACAGCAACTAGATTTCGTATCAGACATTGTTTTTTAGTAAAGGAACAAATCTTTACACAGAACCAGAATAGAGACCAGGACTAGACAAGTCTTAACTAACTAATTAACAATTGTGTTCGGACACTGCAATTCAACTCAAAAAGAGGATAATAAATAATTACTATTAAGAGAAGGGTTGGAATTTTTAAAAAAAAACCTAAATTGAGAAATGTATGAAGGAATGGGATGAGAGAAACATGTACTTATAAACAGAGAAGAAGATGAAATAGGAGAGATTGAACAGAGAGGGAAAAGCAATTCCCTCAAAATTTATACGCTGAAAAAGAAGTCGCTACGTGGAGAATATTCTTTGGCAATAAATAAATCAAAAATTATCCCTGTTTTTACATTAATTGCTACTTCATCAATTTTGCTTTTTTTTTTTTTTTTTCAATAAAATTGAGATGATGTCACTACGTGCAGGAACATGAAGACGTAAAAAAAGATTTTTGGGCATCTCCAACTCACTTGATCAAGCGCTCGGAATTGCTCCAATTCAGCGCCAAAAACCACACTAAATTGGTATACGTGGCACTGTTGCAATGCAATTTGCTATTTTTTTTTATTACAAAAAAAAAAATTAATTGTTATTATTATTAACTATTTAATGTAATATTTATTTTTTATGTGTTTTTTTAAATAAAATTTTTATTTTATTTAATATATAAATAGTAAATCGATCTTTTTATAATCTATAAAATTAAATTAAATTTTTATTTTTATTTTTATTTTTGTAATATTACTAAATAACAAAATAGATTTTTATTGGATGAATATGTAAAAAAAATAGATTTGGGTATAATTTGTGAAATAACAAATTAATATAAAAATAATAAATAAGATATATAAAATGAGAGATAAAAGAAAATATATATAAAATATATATTTTTTTAGTGTTAAAAATATATAAAATAGAGTTAACTTATTCTGACAGTGTCTTCTACTTTTAATACGCCATGAACCAAATTTTTATTCAAATAATGATATGCAATTTAATTATATATATTTATTTATTTATTTTAATATTTTCTATTTTATTTTATTTTTTCATTGTTAGAGAATCTGATTAACACTTTTGTTTTGAAAAACAAAAGGAGAAGAAAAAAAATAAGGAAGAAAAATAAAGAAGGGAATACAATTTTCAAAAAAACAAAAAGAAATTAAAAAAAAAGAAACTTAATTTTTTTATTAGTAAATTATTATATATAAACAATAATTTTTCTTATATACTCTCCAATTTAGAGAGAGAGACTTGGTCATTTCTATATTTTTTTTAGTTTAATTTTGATCGGTGACGAGGGATAAAAATAACCTCAAATAATAGGTATAGGACACGCGTCTATGAGAATTCCTACCCTTCCATATAAAAGGTAATAAAAAGGTAAAGAGAGAAAATCCTAACTAATAATTCTCTCTCTCTCTCTCAAATTCTCTCACTGACTTGGGCATCGGAAACTCCCTTAAAGATCAACTTCCGAGAGTCATTGATTCTATTTTTATCTGTTCACAGGTCTTACCATTTAGTTAGACCATTTATCAATAGTATCGGATGATTTTAGGACTCATCAATTGGTATACGAATTTGAGATTTTTAGTAGAAATTATTCCAGTAAAAAAAAAAAGTATGCCCTCTTATTATTACTATTATTATTTGCATTTAAGCGGTAGTTTTCTGCTAGAAAAATCAGAAAAGGAAAAAAGGAAACGCCATGAATTCAGATGCTCTAGAGAAACCGCGTATTGACGCGCTTAAAGTTTTTTTTAAAGTCTAGTTCACGCGTATTTGGCTACTAACCCTATTTTTTGAAGAAAATTCTACTGAAGAAATAAAATAAGAGGATGGAAAATTAGAAGATAAAAAATATTTTTTTTATTTTTTGTTTAGGAGACGGTGAAAAATAGAAAGAAGGAAAATATATGAAATATTAATTTATTATGTTAAAATTATAAATATATCCTTATTTTTAATTTTAAAAATATTATAGTAAGGAAAAATTTGTAATTTACTTTACTTTCCATTTATTTTCTCTTTGGAAAGAAAATTTCTGATGAGTCTCATATACTTTTTTCAACCTATTTTCTTTTTTTTTTTTTAAATAATGAAAAATATAGAATACCTTACCATTTTCAATTTTTCTTCTTTTTCTTTCTTCCCAATTTCCATTCTTTTCAAACATAAGGTAAAAGTCAAAAATAAAGGTAAGCATGAAAAAAAGTAAAATATTCTAAATGGATTATGCCTTTTTGTAGAATTGATTTCATGGAGATTGGTTCACTGGTAATTTTTTTTTAATATTAAGGAGGATATTCAAATAATTTATTCACAGATCTTAGATATTCACACATCTTAGATATATTTATAGTTAAATCTGGAATTTGGTAAGATATAAAAGCGCACATGGATTAAATATGAGATGTTAAATGAGTTTATATATAATTAGACTCTCCAATCTCAATAGCTAGCTTTTGAGGTTGACATTTTCAAAATTATATAAGCTCCAACATTTGTAAAATGGTATCATAGCGAAAAAACGATCCATGTACTTACCCTTATTCAATTATAATTTAGACTGAAATTTCAATTTTTCTTTCAATTTTCGGTATATTGCGAATTTAGTTTGATTTCAATTTTTGCTCTATGGTAAGTTTCTTTCAATTATATTTCATCCGATGATAAGCTTTCAAATTTGTTTTTTCGTCTGTGTTGGACTTTCAATTGTTTCAACCCAGTTCCCATCATAAATTTACAAGTGTTAACTAGACTTAATAAAAAATTATTTTGGCTCAGTTATCACTTGAAGGGAGTGTTAAGATATAAAATCTCACATGGATTAAATATAAAATATTAAATGAGTTTATATATAATTAGACTTTCCAACTTCAATAGCTAGATTCGAGTCTCAAATACATTAAAAATCACTTTAAAAACTTTTTAATTTAAGATTTATACTGACTAAATTTTAAAATATTTTTATAATTTAAAAATTATAACTTATATTATTTAATACTTAACATTCAACATTTAAATGTTGAAAGCTTAATTTTCAATTTGGTAAACACCACCTGTCTAACTATTCTATCAATTCACTAGCGATTGAAACTAAATCTTAAGTTTACTAATCAATTCAGTAGTAATTGAATGTTCTTGTATGAAACTGTCATACATTAAAATGTGAACCTGACCAAACAAGGAAAAATAGTGATAAATAAGTAATTTTATTTAAAAACAAAATAACTAATTAAGAACTTGATGTCCTTTCCATGATAAAAGTCTTTCCACTTTACGAAATAAATACACTTTTTTTCTTTTTTTTAACACCTATGAGGTTTAAATTACTACAATCTCTTAGAATATCTCAAATCTCACCTTCACAGATACTTTTTAGGCATCGACAGTTGGTCCTGTGACCATATACAACGTTTCACTGCTTCGAAAATCATAATCTAATGGAGATGACAAAATCAATCCCAGTCCATCAACCCTGCCATACTCGGTTAAACAATCAAAGGTGATCGATCTAGCAAGAAGAGAGCTGAGAAAGGCCTGGTAATGTAGCAAAGGCAATTGCAAAATTAAATCCTACCTGCCATTACAGATTAAAATTTCAGTTCTTTTTGCATGCTCCATCACTATCAGCAATAAAACCAACAGTGACGAAAGATAGCTTGATCTGCCTCCTCTATGAGCCTGCTCCTAGTTACATTTTCCACAAATACGTATCATATATTTTCTTACAGGAGAAGACCACAGATTACAGCTGCAGATAGAAAAACACTCTGCTATGTATACTACATATCGCAAAAATTTTACAAAAAATTTCAAGAATAATTCCAGAAGGTCAATCAGTATTGCTCTCACTCCATTGGAGAAGGACCCTCTTCTGCTTTTATATCATCCTGTACACTACCTAACATTATAGCAGTCAGCATTAGCTTCCCTGCATCTGGAAAATTCTTGTGCTGCATCAAAATTGTTTCTACAGAAAAATCCAAATCCTTCAATGGTGAAACCTCTGAGTTCTCTTTTCTCAATGGCAACACTTCGTCAAAACCTTCTTCTATAGTTTCTGCTTGAGGTCCATAACACCTATTTGATGCCTGGAAAAGGACGGTGTCTCTCAGTTGCTGCACAGTTTCCTCATCACTCCATCCTTCATCTATAGAAGCTTGATGAAGTTTCCCCCAATCATCCTGATCAGCTGCATTCTTCCAACACTCCTCCAGAAGGTTTCTGTGGCTTCTACAAAATGAGGAGCTGGTCCATGCAAACACATCAAAAGCACGCAATGCTAGCTCTGGGCTTTCCACTTTAAGGCATTGCTCTATGAGCACCTCTGGTCTAAACAGCTGCTGTCCATCATATGTCTCTGCTCCATTGGCCTTAAGGACTTTAACAATTTCTTCCTGCAAGTAGTAAATGGTTAGTTCAGCTAGAGCTTTTAAGAAAATAAAATTTTAATTTTCATGCAGACTTGATGATTATTCACGGAAAATGCATATGAGCTTCTTGTATGTTGCAATCAGGGGTTTTATTTTATGACTAAACAGAGAGCATGCAGCTTTTCACAATGAAGTTTATAGCTTCAATCAGACCATGCTGCAACTCCAGCAAGACCATGATTTAGAATGAAAATATGGATTAAACAAAAGCCAATCAAGCCCCAGAACATGCATTCAGTCTTCTCTCACTTTTACACACGTGTGAGCGCACAAACAGTCATCCACAGAGGAAGGACCATCAAAAGCCAGTATATTGCTAATGGATCTCAATGCGTTAGATTATATGCCACATGAAAACCACCAGCACATTTAAAATGAACATACAAAAGTAACATTCAAACAATCTATTTTCACTGGTAAGCTTACATTGATTAATTTTCTTAGAACACAGAATCATGAAGTTCCTGCTATTAAATGAAGGGCTATTTACTATTTAGTCTCCAAGGTTTGACCTAATTCACAAGTTAAACCTCTATTTTGAAAATCAAATTAATAGGTCCTAATATTTTATTCTATCAACTGCTTGGTCCTTCTGTTAATTTAAACGGCGAAGTACAATTTAGTCCTTCAGGTCTGTTAAAATAAATGTCCTAATTAGTGAATTATATTTAACCTCATGGACTAATTAGTAATTATCTTTAAACCTCAGAGACTAAATAGTAATTCACTTATCTTTGACTAAAAAAAAATTAACAGGAGGACTAAATAGTTGATGGAATGAAAATTAGGAACCTATTAATTTGATTTTCAAAATAGAGGTCCTTACTTGTCAATTAGATCAAATCTCAGAGACTAAATAGCAATTGACCCTTAAACAAACTACATTTAATGAAGTCATACATGTGGGAGAGGAGAGGAAGAATGAAACCCCAGCATGATCCACTACACTATTAACACAATGATTTGAAGCAAACAGCATTATCAATGAACTCCATTAAAATTATGAGTTTATAATGTCCTAAAAATGCCATGTGGACTCTATAGAAATATAAGTAATACGGGAATAACTTCAGAAGCGAATGAATAGCATACACCATGAAGGCAACAGTTTGTAAAAGATGAACAAGTACAAGGAACAAGACTTGAACATTAGGATCTTGTTTATCAAAGTATAACCAATAACCGGAGGAAAAACACAACAACATTCTTAAAACAGAACGCACCTGCAATTTCAAAATCTTCAAATCTGCATCGATGCGCTTAACCTTTGTCTCAGAATCAGCATCTTTACCTGCTAATGTGGTTCCAAAAAAGAAAATCAAGCATAAAAGAAGATAACAAATAATTATGCCCTTCAGTCACAACATTTTGTAACAAATCAAATGAAAACAAGGGTTCCCAAAAAAATAATCCTATTAAATCTAATTCCTCAATAAACTCTGCTTGTGAATGATGGTTGGACCATAAATGATCCCAAGCCACGAAAAGGAGGAGCATCAAATAGTGTTACATCTATATGACATGGATCCAAATAGATGTACCATTTGCAACGGCATTACTAAATAAGGTCAATTATACCTTAGCTAAAGGAGTGAAGAAAACACAGGAAGGACCCACAACTTGAAGTTGTAAAAAATGATTTAGTAAAAGTACACCATTCTAGATATATTCCGAGACCAAGTGGAATACAGAAAAGACCATATAGCTGCCAATTAGATTGAGATAATTGAGTTGACCCCATTTCTCAATCAAGCATCTCCCTCCACATAATGTCAATATCCCTTTTATGGAAAGGTTTAACGATTGAAAGGATTATATGGTCTTCAATATCTTCAGTATCCAGCATCAGCATCATAAAAACTAGAATTCAGCAAGAAAAAAACTATGAAGGTCTTGGTGACATTCTCAAGAAGCACTCAAACTTGTCCCTAATTGCAATAGCTTGACAAGAGAAACAAGCATATTTACTTGTACATAAAATTGACAAGTAAATGTAAAATGGCAAAAACCATTCAAAGGTAATGATGCTACACCCCAAAAGAAGTACCATGCTTGCCAAGAGAGTGAATAATCCTACCAATAGTCAGAAGAAACATAGACTACCACTATGTAAAGGAAAGTCAATGACCTAGGACTGATCATGGTTCAATTAACTGAACCATATGTTCTTCCTAAAAACCATGGCAAAAATTGCAAACATCCAGTAATTAATCTTTAGGTTAGCCAATCTTATTGGTCAGTTCACAATTTTTTGGAATTGATTTTTTATTCTTAATTTATTAAAACTTTAGAAATGAATTTTAGTTGGGCTTCCTCCATTTATAAAGGAAGCAAACCCCCTTTTTATTTTGACATTTTTTTATGTAGGACCAATTTGTCACATTGAAAGAAGACACAAGCCTCCTTACCAATTAAATCCAGCTGGTGTCCCACATCAATTTGCAAATATTGAAATGGGGCTATCAACTAAACTATCACAAAAGGCATACTCTCATTGAATAAGATGATAAGTCTTTTTTTGCAAACTGCTATAACACAGACTCTTGCATGTATCAGTTTGGTTGGTTAGCCAACAACTATTAAATGATAGGACTGAAATCAAACCAAAAAAGTAACAAATTACTAACAAAAACTGCACCGATACATTTGGTTGACCAAAATTTTCAGTTTGGTTCTCAGTTCGGTTTGGTTTCATGGGTCTGCATTTCTTTTTAATCATTCCTACATGAAGCTGCACCTTGATTGTGAGTATGATCAGGTATTTGCCAATACTTTTATTATTAGACATCAAGACACCAACAATTTGTGGAAACGAGTCTTAAAAAGCTAATGGCTTGAATTTCAGTTTATATGAACAACACTAACCTGAAATTCACCGAATTTTTAAAAGTTCCCTATATATACTAAAACATATCCATTCAACAGAGATTTGACAAGCAACCAAAGGAGAGGACCATACCTGCCATGGCAGCAATCTTTGAGAGATTCAAAAGACGCTTTCTGTCTGCTAGTGTTGTTATCAAGTTGGTGTGCCCAGGGTTTGCACCCTCTTCGGCTTCTGAAATAGAGCACTCATCTTGAGAAACAGCCAAAACATGAAGAGTTTCAGAAGCTGAGCAAAACTGATGAAGGAACAACTCATGAAGCCAAAGCAGATCCTGATGGTGCTTTAGAAAAATAGATAACTCTTCCTGGAACTCCTCCCCAAGCCTCAGAAGCTTAGAAAATTGCCTCTTTGCATGCAGTTGCTTAAACACAAAATAACTGAAACCTCCTTTAGGTCCCATGCTCTCTTGCTGAGGAAAAAGAAAGCAACAAGTGATATTACGAAATAATGAAGTGAGAGATCTATCTACATAGACTGATCACAAGCCAACATATATTTGGTACAGCAACAAGAGACAAGAATATCCATATCATTAGCATATGGTTTATACCCCTTGACAAACACAAAGAGATATAAACATTCAACTAAAGAGAGAAATCAGTGTGGTTAAAAATGAGCGCTTCATGCGCTTAAGCGCTCAGGCGAAGCACAAATTGGGCTCACCTCTTCTCATATATCTAGGTGGCGCCTTTTTAAAAGGCAATTAAGTTAGGGTTTTTTTTTATTATTTTATTTTATTTAAGTTGGCGGTTGTGGCAGCAAATATATAGGATAAAAGAGTCTTTTAAAAGGTAGGGCAACTATAAATAAAAAGCTTTAAAAGTCTTCTAAAGTATTCTAAACTCCAAAGTAAAAACAGTCGGTAGTCATCTATCATCTGTGTTATTTTATTCTTTTCTTATCCCTATCAACTCTTTTTTTTTTTGTCTTTATTCAGCAGCTATTCACAGGTATGATTATTTTATTCTTACTTCATTTTCTTTCTATTTGAGGATACAGTATTACTCTACTCTACTCCCAAGTCCCAACTTCTTTTCACCTTTTCTTAATGTTATGGAGTTTTATTTTCCCAAGTCCCAACTTCTTTTCACCTTTTCTTAATGTTATGGAGTTTTATTTTCCCATGCTTTGGAGTAACTTTTCACAAGTTTTAATTGTTACTTAATTATGCTTTGCTAATGGCGCCTTGCTTTAATCAGGCTAGCGCTTTGCACTTCAAGGCGATAGGAAGGCAAAATGCCTTGAGTCTGCATTTCGCTTTTAACTACACTGAGAGAAATAAGGTTAAATTTTTCCTAGGAAAAAAAAAAAAAACCTACACTTGTAAAAGTTTCTGGGAACTATAAAGAAATTTGATTTTTTTTGCTAAGGCCAAATAGCTTAAATGTGATTTTTTTCCCCTAAAGGCCAAATTGCCTTAAAATCCTTTCAAACAATTCAATCAACAATAGAGCACATGCACATAAATTTCCTATATCAATTATTTGCAGTCACTAGCTACACATTACAACAACAACTAAGCCTTAATCACAAACTAGTTGGTGTCGTCTACATGGATCCATTTCTTCCATTCCCCTTGGTTTTGAATTATTTCTTTAGAAAGATTTAGCCCGTCTAGATCTTTTCGTATCACTTCTTCCCACGTCATCTTGAGTCTTCCCCTTCCTCTCTTATCCTTGTCCATTTTAAGATGTACTTTCCTTGCCGGGGGCCTCTAATGGTCTATAACACACATGACTAAACCAACTCAATCTTTTTTCTCTCAATTTTTCCTCAATAGGTGCAACTCCTACCTTCCCACAAATACATTCATTTCTAATTTGGTCCAGCCTCGTATGGCTACACATCCATCTGAATATCCTCATTTCCACAATATTCATTTTTTGTATGTCTTATTTCTTTACCATCCAACACTCACTTCCATAAAACACTAGCTACACAATCTCCCATCAATTTCAAAGAAGAAATGAAATGAGAATCCCTCTTTTTTGATATTTAAAAAAAATTATGTTCTTATGTGACAAAAGGAACCTTGATGATGCACCTATACAATCGCTAGAAAGGGGAGAGCCAACTTGGAACCTTAATGTTAAAGCCATTAATCCTACACCGCAAAGAGGGCTATTTTGGTCAAAGGATGTGTCCTAGGCAGTTAAATATTTCTTGTAACTGTTTTAGTTAGGAATTCTCATATTATTAAATTTGAGAAAGCAAACTAGAAACTACACTTTCTAGTAGTTATTTCAAATTCATTTTCATCCAATTCATAGTTTCATTTATAACTATTCTATCCAATCAAACAAAATCCATATGGTTAAAAGTTAAAACACTTAAGTAATTTAGACAAAACATCAGGCCCAAATGTTTACATTTTACTCCCCAGCTACCCAAAGCGACCTAACATAATGAGTCAAATTCCATGAAATTACAGTCTAGTAAGTATTTTAAACATTTTCAAACAAACGCCATCCACATTCATGATTTCATTATGAATCTACCCAATCAAAGAAAACCGTTATAGTTAAAACACTAAGTAATTTAAATGAAATACCAAGTCCAAATATTTTCATTCTAACTCCCCACGTATCCAAAAGCAACCTAACAGAATTTGAGTCACATTCTGAGAGAGATTGCTTGGTGTCTGCATGTATTTTCTTCTTCTCTTTCTTCTTTTTCAAGTACCACTACAGTACCATAGGGACTGTTCACTTTAAAGTGGCAATCCAACCAATTCAGCCCCTCAACTTCAATACTCAAGCTCTATAATCCAGCCATGCCTCATTTAAACCCCTAAAATCCCTCAACCATCAACCATTTACCACTTCAATAAACTTTCCCATTATCAAGTAAATCCTAATTTCTTTACTCCCCTACATTTCAAGCAACTTATTCATTCAATTCCCACCACTTACAATCAATCCCAGTTAAATAAAACCCTAGCTCATTCCTGAACCTGCTCTTACTTCCCCCCTTAATCCTATATCATAAAATCCATCAATAGTTTATGTTTTCGCCACCATATAAGCACTAGTGGCAGATTTCTCAAATTCATCCTATGTCAATCTATAAAGCTGGTTTACTAAAGAAAATGCAAACAGAGCAACAGAAATCATCTATCATCCATTTACTGATAAGTTTGATAACCATTCACCAATTTCAAGTTTATCTTTATTTTAAACGTTAAGTACATAATTAAGAACACAAGCAACGTTAATTTTCATGCATTAGCATGCCAAGTTTGATCACCATTCCCTTTTGGTCTCTTTATTGGCATGCTAATCTGGATGATTCCCTCACAAAGACCACAAACCCCAACCAAAATGTGTAAAATAAAATGAACTTTCAGTCTATCCAAGAGAAACAACAAATATTTGCCAAAATTATTATAGTTGAAGCTTTTGGCACATTTCAATTATAAAGCATCTATTTTGCTTGTAAACTGGATAAAGGAGGCATCAATTAGAAGAAAACTTTTAATGCATGTAAATGATACAGGAGACATCAATTAGAAGAGAACATTTAAAGCAAGCAAATGATACAGCATCTAACAATCAATTTTGTTGGGGAAACATGTCCCTTTTTTAGTGCACTATAATTTTAACACTGCAAGGAGTACCAGTCATATACCAGAACAAGGAGTATTGTATAATGCATGGTATTTATATTTAGAAACAGAAAAAAAAAAATTACCATAAGATTTCTGAGCAGTGCAGAATCACTGAGATCACAGCATATACTCCACATGGTATTGTACCCTTCATGCCTTTTTGCAATGGATAGCAAACTTGAAGAAAGCTTTTTAAGGATTTCATCATACTGTTCATTAGTTCCTACATTCAAGACCTGAAAAAGAGAAACAGTTCAGGGTTGTTCTATATTTAATTTTGGCACCACAACAACAAAATTCTGGATACAAAAAGATTAACCTGATGCCCGCCTTCCGCAAAATCTTTCAGTTTTTGATAGAGGGAGTCAAGAAGGGAATCCCGCCTATTCCAATACTCATCTAGTAGACCTTTATGTTCTTCTCCACAATCAAGTTTAGCTGTAATAGCACCAGCATATGCGTCAAGAAGAACTTCGGCCATTACTTCTAGATGGCTATACAGGTCTGATTTTATGGAATTACTGAGTCCAGTTGTTTCATTTAGCAGCTGAAGCATGAAAGATGCAACTCTCCACAGCCCATTCCGTACCATAGGTCTACAACACCAAGGTGTTAAGCCCTCAGGTGGTGGATACCACATGTGATGCTCATTTCTGTAAAGTGTAGCAGTGCGAACTACAGAGACAACTGCATTTGAGAGTTCACAAGCTCTCTGGATTTGAACCTCAAGTGGTTGTTCCTCACTTATTACATATTCCAAGTGCTTGTCTAAGCAATAAAATACTTCTTCCAGATCAGAAACCTTACTATAGAACACTTCAGCATTGTCTCTGTCCAAAAGAAGAACAGTATTCCGACGGGCTCTCTCACCAACTAACTGAATAAGATCCCAAAGAGCTCCTGAAATTTGAGCTTCTGAACTAGAATATGGGAAGCCAGCTGCAGCAGAACGGTTCTGGCTTATCACATTTTGCAGTTCTCTCAGTTGAATCATTCCAGCAAGCTTTTCACCATGTTCTAAGATAATCTGCAAAGATTGTCCTGTAAAAAGAAAGCTCAAGTTAGGTTTGGCATGTTTCCCTATTCATTTTATTGTTTCTTTGTTTGTTAGTTTGTGTATTATTGATTTGATATATTACTCAAAAAGTACTCCTGTCCCATCCCCAAACTAAGATAGCTTTACAATAGTCTCAACATGAGCCACAAACTGAAGAAAATATGCATACAGAAGTATGTATGCACACATAACTGAAATATACAATAAATCGTACTTTGTTTAGAACATAGCTCCTCATGACACTTCGATAAAGCAAGAAATTGAAGAAATCTTTCATGTTTTTGCTGCTTTTCCATTAGTTGGCTGGAAATTATGGTCAAAGCCACAATTTCAGCACCTCTAGTGGTTGTCCAGTGTTTAGCTAAGGTGTCAACAATAGATTTGCTTGTCCGGGTGAAAACGTTTGTTTCTCCGTCCCTTTCAAATGCCCCCGAGTTTTGAAGCCTTTCAAATGATGCATCAACCTGTCCTGATGACAGAAAATCTTGGAAAAATTGACCAAGTAAAGCTTCTGATTCTTCATCTTGGGCAGTTCGATGCGCAATGCCAGTCATAACAGCCCTCTGTCTACCACCAGCATCCCATGCTTCAGAACTAGCTCTTCTAGGAGCAACATTATCTGCAAACGTGATGTTTCTTCTCTCTTCTTGTGCAGATCCTTCTTTTGAGGTCCCCTTACGTGACAAACTTCTCTCAGGTGGTTCAACTCCACCAAGTACAACAGCTTTTTCTGGTATTGCCCATATTCCTGCTTTCTCCGTTAATACAACCCATGCACCATCTTCATCATCATTAACAGAAGGAAGAACAGAAGCATCCAGAACTTTTCCAGCATCATAAGGTAGGTCAAACTGATAGAGACGAGTAGAGTTCCTATAATAATGGGATACTGTTGCTGTTCCATCACCAGAAAGTATGATTCCTGAGCCCGATGGCCTGCCTCCCACCCTAAGTCTCATGGAGAATAAGAAATCCTCATCTTCAACTCTTGCTTTTGGGATTATCACTTGAATTGGAGCTTTTTTCTCCAAAACTCTTTCATGTATATTAGAGGATATGTTTACTCCAGATTTATATTGCATAGTCAGAAGAGAATACTGCGTGTAGCTTGAACTGCTAACCCTGTCCTTACAGAATGTGGCAACAAGAACTGTTATCACTTTACCCTGATCATCAACCTGCACATCCAAAGGCCAGATACGTTTCTGACCTGCCAAATCCTTTTTAATGCCCAAATCTCCATCAGTACCAACAATTTCATGAGACCAGAGCTTTGACACATTTAAATCAGGATGAAATGCAATATTGAAGCACTGTATCTCATGATCAGTCAACAAAAGAAACTGCCTATTAGAATCCTCCATGGAATGAAGCGGAAAATGCCAGATAAGTGACCTTGGATAGCCCTTGCTCGAAACAAATTGACCATTATCATTTCCTCTAACGGATGGACTTACTATGTTGTGATATAATTTACGTTGAATGCCAGTGGGGGTGCAATAAAATTGCCATAGCTCACCATTGGAACTACAGACCAAAGCAACACACACCTGCTGGACAGCACGCACTGCAACAGCAATCAAAGAGTTGAAAGAATTCAATCCAATTGAACTACTTCCAGGCCTACTATATTGTCGCTGCCTGTTTGGGGTGGTCTTGCCATCAACAGGGGAAGAAGTCACCTCTGATTCATCAGCAGAAAATAGACTGGTAACAGGAGTAGATCCCTCTTCAGAGTAAATGTCAGGCCAGTATATGACAACTTGAGATTTTTTGTTACACATTACAATGCCAGCAGAAGTGCAACTCTGTACACCTTTATTTCTTCCTCTGCAGGATTTATCCCAGTTGACAACACAAAGCATCCACCTGCTACCATCATAAGGACTTTTCCTAACATCTCTAATATCCAAAACATTTGAAGGAAGTTCAAGAATAATACAATCTTTTGAAGCGACAGATGATAAGTAACTCCATAAAAAGAGTCTGTTTCCACAGAGAATCCAAGAAAGACACGAGTCCTTATCCATTCCACCAGAAATAAATGCATCACCTGCCAAATAGCATACAGGAGTTTAGTAACTTTCCAAAAGCATAGAATAGTCAAAACTTTTGGTTCTAAGAGTACAAACCAGGAATATGCTTTCGCAGAAAGCTTGCCTGTTCATCACGAACTACTTGGGGGAACTCTCCAACATATACAGGCTTAATTGGGTCTACTTCATTCCCTTTTTCACTTTTGTTTGCTGGTGGTATTCTAGGAGCAAACAACAAGAAATATTAAAACTACCATTGCACTCCCTACCAAAAAAAAACTGAAAAACATAACTCTACACCAGTGACGGGAGGAATAGCTAGCTACATCAGCATTATGAGGCAAACAATAAATTGATGGATTATTGAACAACGACGCTATGAGAAAGCATTTATGATCCTTTTTGTCTCCTTGCCTTCTCTCAAAGCCAAATTTTTTTTATTGTATTTAAAATTAAATTCATCATATGCTTCCTCTTTACTCTTGTAAAGAATTTATCACGGCCAAGCATTACTATGCAACTGAGATGCATGATTATCCACAATCACCTATTTATCTCAGCAATTCCTTTAATCTACTACAAAAACACATATTTTCCAAGCAATACTAACACATTACCACAGCAGTAGTCAAGCATCAAACAACACTAATCATTTCACAAAATCGTAGAAAATTCATGAAATATTCAATCTCAGTACCAAAATCGACAACAATAAATATCACAGGACTTTCAGAAAGCCAAAAATCAGTAATAACTTAAACATGCATATAGCACTGACAAGCGAGAACTTCAATCGATCATAATTACAATGTAGCACTTGAAAAAGGAGTGTTGTAGGCCGAGACAAAAATACCGGGCAAGAACGGAAAGGCGAGGAGCCCAAGGAGCAGGAGTACCGGTGGTAGGCCGGTTAGGGATTGAATTATCGGGAAGAGATTTACGGCTCTCCGGTAGAGGTGTGATCGGAGAATCAGGTGCTTTCTGACCTAGATTTCGCTCCTTTCGAGAGCTGAGATTCGTCCTTCTCGTTCCTGGAGAGAACATCAGTACAAGCTTTTCTCAGAGAGAGACAAGAGTGAGGTTTAGGGTTTATATAACGGTGAAAATGAGAGAGTTTAAGAGCGTTGGGTGGGAGAAATTTGAATTGCTTTTTGATGGTTTGGGGAAGAAATGTGAAGGTGGCCAGGTGGGGAAGTGGTGATCAAATACGGTCGAGCTCATGGATTTTGGGCATCCCATTGGAAGATACGTCGTCCAACTTAACTTGATGGAGAAAATTCTGAGATTAACGTCTCTGATTTGTAGATATGATGTTTAACAATGGTAATGCACTATTTAGTATACTAGCCATTTAACACTGCGTTGCACGTTATATTTTATGATGTATGATATATAAAAATAAAATTAAATAAACGAAAGTTGATGGAAAATATAAGTTAATTAAATATTTATATAAGTTAATTGGATTAATAAAAATAGTGATAAAGTAAAAAATTTCAATTAATTAGTGGAGTCAAAAATATTTAATATGTTACTATTAATTAATTAGATTAAAATAATAAAAATAATATTTATTATAATATTATATTATACATTAAAGTTTTAAGTGTCCTAATACTTTTTTTTTTTTTTTAAGCAAGGAAGGAAAAATCGAATTTGAATCTATTATCTAAATCATCTATGTACTTATTATTAAGTTATATCTTAGTGTACTTTAATTGCCCTAACTTAATTATCTAATGAGATAAACAAAATATAGATTCAAAAACAAATATTAAAGTTTTTTCATTTAACAAAAAAATGTTATAAATTAAAAGTCTCAATATGATTAGCAAATTAACAATAAAAAGTAACGGTACTTACATTTGTTGAACTTGAAAATTTTATTACTAACACAAAATCCTTGAAATTTGAGTCTTGAAAAAATAGCAATGATTTTATTTAAGGGTGGAGGGCCAAATTACACCCTCAATTTTTTTTTTTTTAAATATCAAATAAACCCTTGAAATATTTTTTGGTTAATATAAACATATGTATTTTGATTTTTTATCAATTTAACTTTTTTTTTTTTTTGTCAAATTGAAACGCGTGAGTTATACCCATCATTTATTAAATAAAATAAAATAATAATATTATTAAAATAATCAATTGAAAAAATACAAACATAACAATTACAAGATCCACCTATCATCTCCAGGTGAATCATATTGAGCGAAAAACCCTTACCTTGCTGTCGTATCGAAGCAAAAAAAAAAGGGACTTGCTTTAGTCAAGATAAAATTGGGAGAAGTCATAGCAACAAGAAGAAGGAAAATGATTGAATAGAGGAGGGGGTCAAGGCAATCGACAGCGTAAATTTCAAATAAAATACCAGAGATTTCGCCGGAGAGGAATTGCAAAGGAGATACTCACTAGTTTGGGTGGAACTCGTTAGCATCATGACAATATTATTGACTTATATTGAATTTGGACCTTCCTCCTCCTTTTAAGCCAAGTGAAGTTCTTTTTGATGGTGAGAATGGCTTTGAAGTAGTATTAGAACCTTCTTCAACACCTGTAAGGCAGTAACCAACACCATCAGTTGTTCCTCCAAGGATTTCTCGTCTGGGTTTTGTAATTTATGATTTTTCCCTTTGCTTGATATTTTTCCTGTATTCTATTGATTGTTATGCTTGTGTGTCGAAGGTGATTACCTTCGAGATTCTCTCTCAAATAAGTTGCTGTCTTCAAAATTAGCTTAAACATCAATAAGTCAAGGCCTTTAAATTTCAATTTAAGGTTCTCGGAAGTGTCAAATATATGTATGATATGTTTGCATATCTATTTATTATTTCTTATAAATGTGAACCCATATAATGTTTAAATCTATTAAACTGTCAAACTTAGTAGAGTGACATTGGTTAGTTACAATTAAGCAAGCTGAACTTGTTTGTTCACAATTGAATATGAGGATTCATAAAAAATTTAGTAGCAATATTAAAGATGAGGATTTTGGAATTTTGAGGAGCTGGCTTGAGTTCTTTGGAAGAGAATACGAATTTGATTTTTTATTGTATTCTACTTTTTTTTTTTTATTGTTTTATCGTTAAAAAAATTAATTTCTTATGTAGCTCAACCGCTTTTGATCGTGAGTGTAACTCACGCGTTTCAATTTGAAAAAAAAAGCTAAATTGATATAAAATAAGACCATATATATTTATATTAGCCAAAAAGTATCTCAGGAGTTTATGTTAACTTTTTAAAAAAATCGAGGGGGTGATTTGGCCGTTCACCCTTTTATTTAATGCATATATATTTATAATACTATGAAAAAATCAAATATCATTAAAATGTATATAAATTTAATACATCATATATAAATATAAAAATAAGCTATTAACATGTAAAATCAAAGAATATTGAACTAAAAACTAATTAAAAAATAAAGTGGAAGAATTAATTTATACAAACAAATATGAAAATGTAAAATTAAGTCATTAACGTGTAAGTTAAACTAAAACTAATAAAAAAATCCATAAAAAAACATACCATATCGAATATGAGAGATTGATTTTTTGAAAACATATGAGAGATTGATTATGATACGAATATGAATATATAAGAGAAAAAGTAGTCTCATAAATATATATTTATAGTGAAATTATTTATTATAATCATTATTGAAATATTAATTCGAATATAATTATAATTACAACTTCTATTTATATTAGAATTTTTCATAATTTTTTTAATAGACTTTGTGTTTTGATTAAGATACAAAAAATAATAAAATAATAATTTTAAATAAAGATAATAGTAAACCAATCAATTTAAGAATAATAGGGTATTTTTTGTCTTTTACATTAAAAATCATGTCCTTAATAAACAATTCAAAAGTTTTACCTCTTAAGAGACTTTTATATATAGTATAGATTTACTTGTACATATATTATATATATATATATATATATATATATATATATATATATATATATATATATATATATATATATATATATA
>CATKHJ011137685.1:0-16012 GCA_949750685.1 Vernicia montana
AATAAAAGAGAAGGGGAACATGCGAAGGGAAATAACAATAAAGCAAAGCAATAAAAGAAACTAAGCTAAAAGAAAACTAGCAATAAACGAAACTAAGCTAAAAGAAAACTAAAAGCAAACAAAAGCAAACAAAGAAAACAACAAAACAAATAAATAAATAAATGAAAAAGGAAGAAAATAAATACCTTTTGATGACGAAGCTTCGGGACGTATGGACGGAGCGGGCAACTGGATCGCAATTCCACCTTGACTTGACTCGGCGGAACCAAAGCCTCCTAATGGCTACTCGGACGGCTCTTAGGACTCTCTCGAACTGGCTTGAGAGAACCCGCAAACAACCACCCAACAAGAACAAAACTTTGAACTAAAAGGCAGCTCTTTTCGAACCAAGCCTTTAAAAAATGGCTAGCTTTTAACCAATTAGGATTGATTTAGCTAGCTTTTGTGTGTTAACTTCTGTAGAAGTGAGTTGGGGGGGCTGGTTTATATAGGAATAGCACCTAGGAAAGTTTTTGTATTTTTTTGATGTGGGATTTAGTGTTCTGAAACTCGAAACCGCACACAGGCCTTATGGAATCGCACACGGAGCATTATGGACAGCATAGCAGAAGATAGACCGCACAAAAGAAAGGGGACCACACAGCCCCTTTTTGGGACCGCACAAGGCTTGTGCAGTCCCTGGAGGGCCCTGTGCGGTCCTCCAGGTTAGACGGGCTGGTTCGTCTAATTTTTCGACCCTTTCTTGCCCGTTTCAGTTTTCGAGGCTTAATCGCATGTCCGAGGGTTCAGACGGTGCAAAATTCAGGGTTCACATTGTGAACTTTGTATTTCACATTTGTGGATTTTATGGTTAATTTGTGTTTTACACAAATCCCACATCATTTGTGTGTGGGTTTGGAGGAGGTTTCTAAGGCTATAAAAAGAAGAGTCCTCCTTTGGTTTTTATCATCCCAAAACAATTAAGTCTCTCTAATTTTTAAGGTTTAATTGTATTCTTTCTTCTCTCTCTTTTTTGTAATTTTTTTTGTTATATTGAAATATTATTTTGGTAGTGTCCGAGGACGTAGGTATCATTGGCCGAATCTCCTTAAAATTCTGGTGTTCTTTTTATGTTTATTGAATAACTATTGTCGGGTATAGTTATAGTGAATTATTGTGCTATTAAATTACTTGTATTGGTAAAATTCTGGCTAAAGCTAGATTTGGTACTTAAGTGTATTCTTTGTGACCCACCTCTCTTTCCTGAGAATTTACCTTGTGGTGATTTGTTAGTACAATCGTTCTCACTATATTCACCTGTGAAATAGTTTCAAGGTGAATTTATTATTATTGGTGGAAGTAAAAACCCGAATTCTACAACAATTAATATCAGAGCCCTTGGTTATCTTAATATGCTCTGTGGTTGCAGTTTAGACTGATTTTTCACATCAGAAAAAATTTTATTGGGCTAATTGGCATTCCGCATCAACAGCTATTAAATAGAATTCGTAGTAGAAATATTAGACGGCACAAAAGGTTCCACATTGTCAATTTTAGCAAGAACTACTGTGACAAATGCTAGATTTGCAGTGGAGATTTTTGATGGCACCGGACATTTCGGCATGTGAAAAAGTGAGGTTCTAGATGCTCTTTTTCAGCAAGGTCTAGACATTGCCATTGAAGAAAAGAAACCAGATGATGTTTAGGAGAAAGAATGGAAGACCATCAATCATGTGGCATGTGGTATAATTTGCTCGTGTCTTTCAAGAAAGCAGAAGTATGCATTCTCCAAGGAAACTTCTGCAAGTAAATTGTGAAGGTCACTGGAGGAGAAATATTTGAAGAAAAGCAGTCAAAATAAGTTGCATATGAAGAAAAGATTGTTTTGCTTCACTTATGTTCCGAGTAAAACAATGAATGAGCACATCACCAATTTTAATCAGCTAGTAGCTGATTTAGTGAATTTGGATGTGACTTTTGAAGATGAAGATTTGACATTGATATTGTTGGGATCCCTTCCTGAGGAGTTTGAATTTCTTGAAACTACTCTACTTCACAGGAAGGCTGAATTGTCTCTCAGTGAAGTAACTGTTTCCCTGTACAGTTTTTGTCACGCCCCGAACCCGAAGGCACATAACCGGCACTAGGGAACTGGAAAGCTTAAGGCTTTCGAAACCCGTAGTAAGCCTGATTGCTCAATAAACGACAAAACATCAACATGATAGCTGTAACTGTCACCAATTAAAGGCTATGGGCCCACCTGACAAGCAGAACCTGTCAAAACATCAAATCAAAGCCACTCAGGCTCTCATCTCAATCATACCAACATTCTCATCAAATCATCACCAGGTTCCTGCTTAACAAAAATATTACAACATCCATAACATCTATAACGAGGAACCTCTGGTTATCTCAAAACTCATCATACGCTAAAGACATACTTCTGTATAAAATTATATTTGACAGAATAACAATGCGGAGTGCTAAAGTAATAATAATACAACACAATATAAAATTAATTACATGTATGAATAAATAAATACATTTCACTGCCAAAGGATGATGGCAGAAATAACTCAACATAAACTTTTACTTCTCAAGCTCAACCTGCAACCTGGAAAAAATTGGTGAACAGGAATGAGCGTTCAACTCAATGAATTATATAGTTATCAATATAATGTGCCATTCGAATGCTGAAAATGTTAATGCATAATGTCATCCATATAAGCAATCACATAATCAATCAAGGATAGGAATCAATCCACATGAATCATACTAAACCTCAATATGGGGAGCCGACCCCCACCTTGGCTCTCTGTGTTCAACTGAAATTTCTTTAAAAATCCAATACATAGGGTACCAGCTGTCCCTGGCCGAAGCCATGCAGCGACCCGACTGACAGCAGCGAGCGATGAGGAAGCTCCTGAACTGTCATACACCAATCAAAGCTTATCCATTATATATCATATTCACATTCCTAGTGATCCCTGTGTCATCCCAATACTATCCAACATTCACAATAATTATGCAACACATAATTAATAAATTATCCACATATATGTGCCAGAATGCTCAATAATTACTCATAGTGCATAATTATATATATAACATTCAAACAATCAATGTATGAATGCAAATGAAACTTTAATTAAATAAAAGGGAATGGTGCATCATATTAATCTATATAACTCACAAACTAGACAGATCTCCTCAAGCGCGACATCTCGCAATTGGAGAGACGCCTGATACACAAATATTGCATAACAGAATATATTATCAGGAATAGAATTTAATTACAACCGATTATATAAATTCATAATAATTCCGTTACGCGGAAATAAACCATTCTAACATCAAAATAATTATCAGGGATAAATTCCGAACTGTCGGACGCACTCATCGGAGAGTCGCCGAAAAAGTCATCGAAAAATATCAACGATGTCGGATAGCGGCAAAATTGGTGTCAATATGTTCATATCGAAACGTGGATACCGAAAATATGCACCACTCATTTTTCTCGCCGGAGGATTGCCGACAAACGTGTTGGTAGATCCAAAATTACACCGAAATTAGGCAAAAATTCAAACGTTCACCAAAATTTGCAAATGAGATACCGAATCGAAGCTTACGAGATAAGGAAACCAACGATATGAGAATCGTTAGAAATGGAGGTTAAAAAGTGAACAAAATGAAGCTCAAAATCTTGCTGGCCGACGGACGCTCCGGCGGCGCGTGCGGCGGCGGACGGCAACCGGCTTGATGCCGTTGGAAGCGTCCCGGCCTCCTCTTCCTGGTGGTCCAGTGCGTGCTCCGTTCTAGTGACCGGAAGGCAACGAACTTGATTGATTTCCATTCTCTCTCTCTCTCCTCTGCACTTTCTCTCCTGACTCTGCTCTCTTTTCCTTTTTTAATAATAATAATAATAATAATAATAATAATAATAATACTTAAACTTATAATACTTATAATAATAATAATAATAATAATAATAATAATAATAATAATGATAATGATAATAATAATAATCTTAAACTATATAATAAAAATATAATATTACTTTATTTTATAATTTAAATAAAAATTTTGATCTACTAATTAATTTACTTAAACTTTAATATTAATATTAAAATTAACATTTTCTTAATTAATTTAATTAATCCTTTAAATGATAAACCATTATAAATCAAACTATAATTTATAACTTTATAAATATTATAATTTCATAAAATATCAATTGTACCAAATATTTTATTACTTTTCATATAAACATAATCAAATATAATCAAATAATATATATTTTATATTAATAATGATAATTCAAATTCCCATTAAATACAAATACAGTAAATCGAATTAAATAATTATATTTCCGTACGAAAATAATATTTCTAAAAATAAATAAAAAATCAGGTCATTACAGTTATGAGCTCAGAAAATGAGACAAGAAAGAAAATACTAGTGGTGTAGCAGAAGTAATGGTAGTGAAAGGACGCTCTTAGAATCAGAATAAAGGAAGGAGAGGAAGATCGAAGTCCAGACAAAAAAAAGATAAATGTGCCTTTTATCGGGAAAAATGGCACTGGAAGAAGGACTGTCCTAAGCTGAAAGATAAGGGCAAGTCTGAGAAAGGGAAAACTGCCTCAGATTTGAATGTAGTTGAGTATAATGATGAAGATTTAGACCTTTCACTTGCTGTCATGACATCCACAAGCTCTTCTAGCGCATGGTTATTGGATTCTGGATATAGCCATCACATGTGTCCCCATCGGGACTGATTTTTTGATTTTAAAGAACTAGAAAGTAGAGTTGTTTACTCGGCTAATTACAACCCTGTGCAACAAATGAGCTTGGTTCCATTCGGCTGAAAATTATGATGGATCAATCAAGGTGCTGACAAATGTTCATTATGTATTGAATTTGATGAAGATTCTCATTTATGTGGGTTCTAGAATTAAAGGGCTTTGCAGCATCTTGGCTTGGTTTGTCAGTTTTACAAAAATAAAAATTATTTTATTATTTTTGGATCATTTTATAACCATTCATTAGGTGAATGGTTCTCTCACATTTTCATATGTTTTAATACTTATTGATATTTGCAACATTTTCATGTGAAAGTGTAACGCTTTATATATATCAAGATTTTTTTTCCCATTTGAACAGTTTTATGAAAGTTTACATGAATAATTTTTGTTACATCTTAAAATGGTTTATTATTTTTTTCCAAATTTAGAATATTTATTTATTAAAGCTAAAGTATGAAACTCTCTATGCTCACTATTGTATTTATATTTTTTTAATAAAATTTTAAAATTTTTATATAATTTTAAGTATTTAATAAAATGATTAAAATAAAATATAAGGTAATTAATAGGGATTAAATATGAAAGTTTAAGAATTTTTTTAAAAAAATTATGTATTTCTTCATATAATTTTATTTGAAAAAATTAAATCAAAAAATAAATAGAACATAACACTATAAATAAATAAATAAGTAGGAAAAAGTAATACATTTTAATACATTTTAATTGTTTTCATTGTTATATTCTCCTATAACTTTTTTTTTATTATTGAATATTTTGATTAATAATATGAATTGTTATATTTTTATATAAAAACATGAATCTCTACTATTGTATTTATTTTTTTTATAAAATTTTAAAATTTTTATATAATTTTAAATATTTAATAAAATGATTAAAATAAATATAAGGTAATTAATATGGTATTTTTTTTTTTTTTTTTTTGGTAGAAAAGGGAAAGCCATAAAGGCTATACATTAGACAAATATGGGATATGAAACCCCAATTAAATCATGAAGAAGTAAACTGCTAATCCCTATAAGAGGATCATCAAAAACATGCAGCCCCAAACTAAGCTTACTCTCTGAGTGAGCAAGCCAATCAACAGTATGATTTTCCTAGCTGTAAACATGATAACTTTCCATTCCATAGCCAACAAATTGCAAATACCATGAATAAAAGCATGCAGATGATGTTATGAATATAATAAAAATAAAGTAAGAAATTCAACAAAATAAAATAGAATTCGTGTATATAATTAAAAGTAAACAAGATGTAATAATAAATAAGTTTGAAATACGTAATCGTTTTCCTAAAAGTAATATTTGCTCCCTCTCCTTCTTGAGATTACTATGGGAGGAATGCAAATAGCCTTAGTGGATATTACAAGTCTTGAGAAATTTTGCACTAAGCAAATAGTGAAAAATTTCAAAATAGGAATATGAGAGATAGGAATTTGATCTTTTGATTTGAAAATTAGATGATTTAAGAAAGAAAATAAATTAGCATTAGAAATTTTCAGCCATTTCAATGTATGTATTTATAATGAAAATCTCAAAAGATGCAACTTATATAAAAAGACACAACCTTTAACATATAACTACCAAAACTATGAAAAGTCACAACTTTTAGCATTTAAATTTTATTTCCTTATTTGAATAATTTATAACAATCCCCTACTTATTCAAATAATAAAGTTTCTTCAAAAGATCAAACTATGTTTATGAATACAGTAATATATCTTTCGATTTGAATATTACCTTAGTATAAATGTCACAAGACGAAGCCGAAATCCCAAGTAGCATGAAAGCTTTGAACTTGTTATTCCTTGTGACAACATCAGTGACATCATACACATAAACACAAAAAAAAAATTATATTCCACACAACACGCGCTCAGCTCTTATAAGGCCATGAGCTGATCCATTATTCATAAACTTTTATGAGATAAACTCCAATTCCCAATCGAAGCGGCACCACTTCTAAGTTCATATAGGTGAGGTTCTTTCAGTGTCTTTGCCATATTTGAGACACTTGTTCCTCTAACTGAACTTCATTAAAAGATTAAATCTCAACCCTCCAACTCTAGCAACCAGTACTTATCTCAAGAGGTCATATTAGGTTAAGTACTGAACATTCACTTTTCAATAACTTGTTGTTAACCTTTGAACCCAAAACTTCTCATTTCATAGTGTTAGGTAGGGTTGCCTTTATTGGTGAATTTAATTTAGGAGTTTTAAACCCATCATACTTGAAGTTGATTTTACCAAATCTCTTGCGAGAGGTTTAGTAAATAGATCGGCTAAATTTTCACTCGACTTCACAAATGTGAGAGATAATTTCATCTTTAATTAACTTTTTCACATAATTGTGTCTTAAACTTATATGTCTAGATTTCCCATTGTATATATCACTATATGCTCGAGCTAAAGTGGCTTGACTATCACAATGAATTGAAATTGAGCTCATACTCTTTGAAGTCAATGGAATTTCTACAAGAAAATCCCTCAACCACTCAGCTTCCTTTCAAGTTTCTGCTAAAGCAACAAATTCTGACTCCATAGTTGAATGTGTTATAAGTGATTGTTTCTTAGATTTCCAAGAAATCGCACCTCCACCCAATATAATGTAATACCCCAAATTCATGTGTATTTTATTTTATCGTGTGAATGAGTTACTAGATGTGTATCTAGTATTTTTATGAGCTATGAGTTGTATGATAAGTAGATTGTGATGATTATATGGTATTTATTTTTGAGATGAGACTATTGGGGTAAGTTATAAGTTGAATTATGAGAATTTGAGGAGAATTCTTTGAAGTGGGGCTGCAAGACGTATTTCGCACCTGCAATAAGGATGTTGCGACCGCGACATGAGGTAGCGACCGCAACTTTGGACGCGAAGCCGGCCGTGAACCTCTCTGCCTCAATTGGACACTAGAATGAACAGTTACATGAACAGTAGAGCATAGCGACCGCGAGGCTTATGTAGTGACTGCTGTTGAGGAATCGTGATTGCAACATGCCTGTCGCGACCGCTACTTCCTGTCGAGGGCAGAATCTAGAAATCGGCTTTAAATAGAAATTTAGAGCCCTAATTTCATTTCACATGAAATTTTAGAGCTCCAAATCCATTTTCTCTCAAGAATCACTCACCCACTCACATTAAATGCTTAAAGGCTTCATTAATTGCTTCACCTAAAGGATCTAGGGTTACAATTACTTAACTATTCTTTTGTTCTTGAAGCATCTATTGAAGAGGTGAGTTAGGATTTTGGATTTATTTTGTATTCTTCTTCTCTATTGTTATATTTCATGTTTAGGGAAGGGAATAGAGTTAGAAATCATGAGACTAGCATGTGTATGGTGATTTTAAGAGTATGGGTTATATGTATTGATAATATGTATGTGTTTATATGTATAGTTCCTTCTAGAAGTTATAATGGAGATCATGAGGGATGTGATGAGCCCTATTGTTTGATGTGATTGAGGAGCTTCTAAGAGATAAGAAAGGATTATTTTTTTATTAAAGTGAGTAGAAAATATACTACTATATTTGTATTTGGTATCCTAAGGCTTAAAGCCTATTTGTTGATAAACTACCATGTGAATTTATATGTATATGAACCCATTTGAATCATGTGAATCCATTTTCTTCAATTGATAAATTCTCAATTGTTATGTGATTATTTGAACCCTAAGAATTTCATTTGAAACATGTGAACCTTTAAATTTCCTTTATGAGATAACATGTGTTAAGTGGTATAGAAATCCCCGACTGATGTGGGTCAAGCATCAGACATTGTGCACATTGTAACCTGTTGGATAGGGTATAATATCCTACCCCTATCTAGGAAGGGTAAATTTTCCTAGACGTGAAACCCGATCAGTTTCATGTATTCATATGGAAAGTATGTCGATATAAGACCTCTACTCTTATATGTGGAAGAGTAAGCCTACCTAGCCTCTACTCTTATTTTCATGTGGGGGAGAATGCTAACAAAATGCCTCTACTCCTAAAATCTTTTATGTGGATGATTTCTATACGTGATTAATTATAAGCTATGATTTCTTTCATGAGCTATATGTATATATATCTTTATATTACACTACCATTTGATTCAATTGAACCATGTAAACCTACTTACCATAATATAAGTCAACTGACATGATATGATCCCTACCATCCTTAGGAGCTAGCCTTGAATGACTTAGCCTCACAAGTATGTTAGTATATTTTTTACTCACTGCTTTATCTCATTAGTGATTCCATTTTTTTCCTGAAGATTAGAAGTTCATCGATTCGGTTCTTTAGGCATCTTTCTTCCTAAAGAACTAAGTTGATTAATGTAATTTATCCATTTTGTTATTATATATTTGAGATACTTTAGTGCTCCATAAGTGTAAAAGTGAGATATTCTTTTGGCCTAAGGGCAAAGTATGATGATACTATTTATGTGAACTTGTATTAAGTAAATATGAGACTTATAAGCTTATGTGTACATGTATGTGGATGAGATGGATATATGTGTTCAGGTTCTGATCTTGGGAAATGGTTATGTGTTATATGTTATATTACTATGAGATTTACAGGTATATGTGGGTTCTACGAATTTTCGGTGGCCTTATGCCTACCTATGCCCTAGGACCGTCATAGTTGCGAAGTTGGGCTGTGACAAAGTTGGTATTAGAGCATAAGGTTAAGTCTAGTTTAGACTTTATGAGTTATAGAGTATGTGAACACCATTGAGTATAGGAGAATTCCTTCATGACTATTCGAGTCATCGTTTATGTGTAAATCCGCGATAATCGCTATGTGTTAAATCTCTTATTATGTGTTTCTCTTATAGATGCTGCCTAGAAGAGGAAGGGGAAGAGGTAGACCAAGGCGAGTCCCTCTTGAGAATGTAAGAGCTCCGAATGTGGCTTCTGATGCCACCTCCATTTATAAGGAATCACTTCAACCACCTAGGGCTAGACGTCGGGTTCAAACAGAGGAAGTCCGTATTCCTCCAAGAGGTGATGATAATGACTTGAGGCGTGAGAATGAGGAGCTCCGCCGAGAATTGTTAGAGTTAAGACGGTTGAGACAACAAGATGTTAATGTTGCACCACTGCCTCCTTCACCAGTGCAAGAGAGAATACCACCTCTACCGAATCCTGTGAATGCTCTTATTCCTAGGCATGTGGCTAGGAGAGTTATTGTTGATGGTGGGGTGAGCATGTATAGCTTTCTAAATATAGGACTTCCGGAGTTCCATTGGGAGGATGGAGAAGAGCCTTACGGATTTCTAGAAGCTATTAAGAAGGTAGTGTGACAACTGCCTTGTTCCGATGCTAAAGCAATTGAGCTAGTGGGACTCTTACTGAAAGATGATGCTTGGACGTGGTTCCAAGGCAATGTGGAGAATAGGCTTTATGATGACATTCCTCCAGCATGGGAGCAATTCAAGCAAGAGATGATAGATGAATTCCTGGGGGAAGGAGAAAGAGAAAATCGGATAGCTCAATTTGAGCGATTGAAGCAACAAGGCATGACCGTATCCGAGTATGCCAAAGAGTTTAACCGGTTAAGCAAGTATGCCCACGAGGTAGTTCCTACTGAAGCAACTAAGATCAGACGATTTCGGAGAGGTTTGATAGCACCTTTGCAGAATGCTTTTTGTGCTATTGAGTTTGCTTCCTTGTCCAAGTTGATTGACAAGGCAAAACAAATGAAGACCAAGAGCAAGGAAGATAGAGCAGAGAGAGATCAGAGTTAGTCAGCAACTTTAACGTATAGATTTCCTCCAATTTGTCCCATAACTTCTTTGGTGATGTCTCCTTAATCACTTCAAAATTTTCTTGTGGGGCAAGTGCTAACCGGATGGTGCTCACTGCCTTCCTTTGGATAGTCTTCCATTTGCTCTCAGTTATAATTGTTAGTTTTTCTTCATCCAAAGCCGAATCAAGACCTTGTTGCACCAAAAGGTTCTGAATAGTACTCTGCCATAGAGTAAATTTACCATTTCCATTTAACAAAGGGGTTGAATATTTAAATGCACTATCCATTTTATCTGAAAAACTCCTCTTTTTTTTTTTTTTTTTTTTTTTTTTTTTTTTTTTTCAGATCTCTGTGAATAGTACCTCTGCTAAGTACTGTATCAATAGTACTATATGAATAATAACCATATCCTGCTACAGTCCCCCCTAAACAGTAACCGTACCCTGCTACAGTACCTTGTTACTGTACGTTACTATTACTTACTGTAACAGTAACATGCAAAAATAAATTTTTCGTGGTTACTATTCACTTAATTTTTTGATTTTACACCCGTTCTTGAAACGGATTGCACCAAAAAATTTCTTATATTTTTCTCTTCCTCGCAGTATATTTCTTTTCCCAAAATATGATACTGCCCCGGACAACAGTCCCACTTCAATCCCAATAAAATTTCTCTCTACCCTAAAAATAAGAACCAGAAGCTTTGATACCACTAGTTGGGAAATTTTATAGGATATTTCATATACACAGTGGAAGCAGAAATTAATAAATAAACCACAACAAAAACAATAAGAATTTTATGTGGTTCGGTTTCTCAATAAACCTACATCTACAATCCACAAGAGATAATTCACTATAACTCTTATAGTTATACGGTATAATTTTTGTATGGAGAAAATTGTAAACCCTCTCTCACACTACACCCAATAATCCAGTACACCATTTCTCACAGTGAACAAGAATTAAAGAAATTAGGATAATTTTTTGATGGACAAAAATTATCAAAACCCTCTCACTTACACAAAACTCTCACTTTTATTTTGTGATTTCTGTGTATAAAACGAGGAAGCGAGGGAGCTTTTATATAGGCTCCCTCCAAGTGCCTTTGTCAAAAGTAGGCACCGTTTTGTGCCTACTTCCACCACCCCATTTTTTCTTTCTTCAATTTTACACTTTTTTTTTCTTCTTTTCTTAAAACCTAACTTTTGATTTATTAGGCATGTGGGCTCTCCATGTTGGAGGGACCCACAGCCACTAACAAATTTTTTTCTTTGTTTGGTGGGACCTCCATGTTAGAGGGACCCACTCAAAGATAAATTTAGTTCATGAAAAAATAAAAAATAATCTCTATATCATTAATATCAAAATAATGCATTAAATTAATATTATCAATCCAATAATTAAAAGACAAAAATAATAGAAAAATAAACTTACAATTCAATTCAGTGTTCAAATCCAATCTCTTGGTATTTGCACAAAAAAAATACCCAAAGAACCAAATACAATATTTATTCAAGGAATGACTGATGAAAATAAAAATCTAAATAAAAAGTATTTAAATTTTAGAGTGGAATGGAATAGAAGAAAAACTTATCGCGAAGCTCTGCAAAAAATTGTCTCAACTCTCTCCTATATATATAGATACAAATATATATATTAAATTATTATTATATATTTTTTTACTATTTTCGTCAGTCTATTCCGCCCGCAATTGAAGGGGCAGGAATTGATTGCATCAATTATGCATCAATTCCTGGCGCCGTATATTTTCTCTCTTTTTTTTTATTTAAAATGGTAGACCCCACTATTATAATATTATTTTTTATTCTACTTTTTCAAAAACAGTTTTCTTTCCTGCAAATTTTTTTTATTTAAAATGGTGGATTCCACTATTATAATATTATATTTTTTTTATTCTTCTTTTCAAAAGAACACGTTTTCTTTTTGCTAATCAAAAGTTTTTTTTTAATTATATAAAGAAGTGGGTCCCACTTTATTTTTATTATAATTCTATATTTATTGGCTACTCCTTCATTCTATGGTCTACAATTGCTTCAAATTCTTTCATTTCTTTATTTTATTCATTAAACTGAACAAGACTAATAAACATATTAAAATACAATAATTAAATATTAAATAAATATTAAATTAACATTAAAAACATAACTTAAACATAATAAAATTACGACAGAACACCTTGCAATTGAGCGGCTTTGGAGACTTGGCGGCGGGCTTGCCTCGGACGGCAGGGAACTTTTGACTCGGCGGGTCGGCTTGGGAAGTCACAACCCAATTTTCTTTGCAAATCAAGGAGCAATAGCAAAACAAAAATAAAAAAGGAAAAATTTAAACTAGAGAGCTTGTTCTTTGATAGATTAAGCTTATAGGGATGGTTCGCTTGATAAAAAGGCTAATCAAGCAAGCCAAGAGATTGAGAGGTGAAGAATAATGAGTGGGTGGGTCCCTATATATAGGGTGAAGGATGGGGGGAAGTCTCATGAAGTTTCGATGTGGGATAAAGGCAGAAAAGAAGAAAAATTCAGAAAAAAAATCAGAAAAAACATGTTTGTTATCGCAGGGGAGCCCTACGGCAGTGTCGTAGGCCTGGGCCTGACTTCTGCTTTTTTTTTTCAATTTAATATTATTATTTATTATTTTGGGGGTGTAAAATTGAGGATTCACAATTGCCCCCATCAAAATTGTCTTGTCTGTAAGGCGATTATGATGATAGTAAACCTGAGAAGGAGGAGTAGAAAAAGGAACCAAAGGGATGCCTAAATCAGGATTTGGACATGTTTGGGTGGGTAAAATGATAAAGAAAGATGGTAAAAGGAACCAAAAGGATGTCTAAATCAGGATTTGGACATGTCTGGGTGACAGAAGTGATTGAATCAGAGGAAAATGGTAAAATGAACTACAAGGATATTTAGGTGTTTCTAAACATTTATGGGTGAAAGTTGACTGATAAATGAAGGCGGGAAAATAAGCCAGAGGGAAGTCTAGGTCAGAAGCTAGATATTTCTAGGTGAAAGATATGACTGACTTGGATAAAGAGCGGGGAAATAAACTAAAGGGATGTCTAGGTTAGACATGTCTAGGTGAAGGATTTGTTTGACTGTAAATAAGGATGGAAGAGGGAACCAAATTGACGTCTAATTAAGAAATTAGACATCTATGGGTGGAGGATGATAATGAAATGGAAAAAGAACAGTAGGGATATCTAGGTGATTGTTACTAGACATTTATGGGTGGATTGATTGGTAAAAGAAGCTTGCTCCTGGTATTTTTGGAAGATTTGAAAGTGATATTCCCGGTCTACTTGGGAAAAAGATCCTAAGGCTATCCTAGGATGGGTCTAATTATAGATGGAAAACCTAATTCAGATTTAAGTACGGATCCTAAGGCTATTCTATGATGGGTCTGATTTTAAAGTTGAGATTGATTGGTATGGGTGGAGGACCCTATGATTGCTTGATTCAAGAATTTGAATTGATGAACCGTCTTGATTAATGAAATTTGGATTGATGATCCGTCTTGATTAATGGAATACGGATTGATGATCTGTCTTAATTCAAGAACTCTGATTAGCGACATGTTTTGTGTGAAATGCATATGAATATGCAAAATTATAAATTGGATACTTTGAACCTGCGAAGGGTCAACGTGATGGAAGAGTGCTGATCTTTGTATAGGAGGGTGCCCCCACTTTGAAAGGATAAGGAAAAGTGGCTCGGTTATTTGACCATAGGAGGAAGTCAAGGCTAGGTCAGGTTTTTGGCTTTTGAGGAGGTTATGCTTGAAAGGCTAAGTCAAGTTTAGTTTTGGAGAAAATTAGGTAAGAAGACTCTGTTAGGTTTGACCTGGAAGGTCATCTTGGAAGGCTAGGTCAGGTTTAGCTTAGGAGAAGATTAGGTAGGAAATACTCGGTAAGGTTTGGCCTTAGAGAAGATTAGGTAGGAAGGCTCGGTTGGGTTTGGCCTTAGAGAAGATTAGGTAGGAAGGATCGGTTGGGTTTGGCCTTAGAGAAGATTAGGTAGGAAGGCTCGGTTAGGTTTGGCCTCAGAGAAGATTAGGTGGGAAGGCTCGGTTAGGTTTGGCCTGGGAAAAGATGAAGATTGTGGGTTATCTTTTGTGTGACCCATCTATTAAGAGTCTGCCTTTAAACATGGCTTTTGGAAGTGATTTGACCAGCTGGTTTGCCCTTTGATTTTGCTTGTCCAAAGGAGTTGGACTTTAGAAATGATATGATTTACCAAGGAGGCTTAGTTTTAGAATAATGGTATTTCATGAGATGGACTTTGACTAGTTCGGGCCCTTTTTTAATTAGCTCGAGGATGATAGGTCTTGGGATTTATAGCTCGACTTTGGCTTTGCCAAGGAAACTGGGCTTCATGGTTCACGAGTCTTAAGAGACTTGGACCTTAGTGATCAGATGATTTTCCAAGGAAGCTTGGATCTGGAGGGATAGTATGATTTTCCAAAGAGGCTTGCACTTAGAAGGACAGTATGATTTGCCAAAAAGGCTTGCACTTAAAAGGATAGTATGATTTGCCAAGGAGGCTTGAGCTTGGAAGGACGGTATGATTTGCCAAGGAGCTTGAGATGATGGGCTCTGGGAGGCATGTCTGATTGGGGTTTTGGCTAATGAGCTCTGGCCTTGCAAGAGTTTGAGATCAATGGCACTTTGTCAACTAGCCTTAATGAGATTGGCAAGAAAGGTAAGGTGCCAACTTATGAGTCAGACTTAGTAGGTTGGACGTATGGACTGAAGGATACGACTGAACTCCTATGACATGAAGGATGATGGTAGAAAAAGACTAGAAAGGTAAGAGCTTCTAGGATGAGCTTGACAGACATAAGGTGAAGACTCTGATAGACACTCTCTTAACGAGTGATGTAGGAAACTTAACTTGATGATTTGAAGACTCAAAAAATATTACTCTAGGGAGAAGAAGAATTGTTTAGCTTTTCCTAGACATAAGCAAAAATCACTAAGTACTCGACTTTTATTTTTGAACGAGATAGGGCAAAATGATCAACTAGACATTGAATCCAATTTGAACAAAACAAAGTTTCAATTTCTACTTTGAGTTGCCATTTTAACAAACTTGCTCCATCCTCTGGCTAAGTCACCATTTCGAGTTTTCAACTTAGTGAACCATTTCATTATTAGCTCTAATTTCTGCCCGAGCCGCCCTTTTGGGTTTTCAACTTAGCGAGTGTGAGGCCTCGCCCGAACGCCCCTCCCTCGCTCGTGGGGAAAAATGCCTTAAGGAAAGGCGAGAGCGATTTTTAAGGGAGGTTAAGGAACGGGTTTTGGTGCTCACGAATGGAAGCGGCTATCGCCTCGGAAAATTGATTTGATTTTGAAAAGGATTCGGGAGTCGCCACCCTAATTTATTTTAAATGGGAAAATTAAGGAAAAACCCAATTTGACTCCAATTTTATTAATCTTTTGATTAATTTACCCA
>CATKHJ011137796.1:0-11923 GCA_949750685.1 Vernicia montana
ATAATGGGGCAGAAGGGATAGTGACATGACTAAAGAATGAAAGGAATAAGATATCACAAAGGTTCCAAAGACATCATAAAGTTAGAGACATCATAATATTTTGTAATAAACACTTCTCAAAACCTATAGAAGCATAGGAAATGTAGGCTAATTATCATTGTGTTGGGCCTTTACTTCAATCTAAACAATTTCGTAAGATCATCGAACTCAAGAGATCTTTCTTTATCAGACTTTACATCGAATACATATATAATTATATATATATATTTTTGTTTTTGTGTTTTTTTTTATTTTTTGGTTTTTTTTTTCACACTTGCCTCTTATTCCTATCTCAAATCATTAAGAAATATCCCTTGCTCATGAAATATATCTCTTTAGCTCCAATTCATCTTTAGAACAAGGGTAAGGATATAAACATGTTTGAACTGAGTGTGAGATCTGGTTCTCAAAGAAAATAGCTAATTATTGTAGGCTCAAATTGGCTAAATAGGGGGATGTTCTCTTGGAACATCAATCGGGAAACTGGTTAATTTGGCTTTGTGGTAAAAATCCTAATGGCTTAATCATTTCACAAGTGATGTATGATCAGTCATTCACCTTGAATCACCTTAGGAAGAGTTCTAATATTTAATTCCTTCATGTCAAAATCAAAATGATCATTACAGTGAGGATATAAGAACACACATGTTCTAGCATATTTGTCTCTATACCGAATAACATGGCTATTGTACAAAAAAAATATTGAATATAATTATCATAGATATGTATTAACCAAAGAATAACATCAAAGTTTAAAATAATACTCATCATCAATCAAAACCATGACACTAAAGTTCAATTCTCATCACATTGGCTGAAGGCTTCCTAAAAACCTAGAGCTAGACTCAAAATCCTAAAAATTTTAGATACTTTTTTTTTTAAATCACATAAATTAAAGATGCGTATCAAGAGCACAAAAGTAACTCTTTACTCATCCACCTTTCTCTCTCTCTCTCTCTCTTTCTCTCTCTCTCTCTTTTTGAAAATAGAAAAGAAAATCATAGAAATTAAAGATGCATATCAAGAGTATAAAAGTAACTCTTTACTCAGTCATCTTACATTTAATTATTCAGACCTTAAACTTTGAGAAAACAATTCTTTTTTTTTTTTTCAAATGACAATTTTCTCCTCCCCAACCTATTTTAGACATTGTCCCCAATGTCTACTATAGATAAGTAAAGAGTAAAATACTTCCCTTGATCTAGTGTTATTAAAGCAACAGGAAAAAAATATATTATAAGTAAAACCATAAAAGTTAAGAAAGTTATAATCGGAGATTCAGATCTAATACATGCTTTTTACTATTACTATCCTTGGGGTGCCAGACTACCTGCGCCATCAATGGATCAGGTTTAGGTACAAAGTTTTGTAGTTGGTCAATCAATTGATCAGTAATTGAAGCAGAGACTAGGATGCATCGACTTGCTTGTGTCATAAAACCCTGTTCCACAGCATGATCAAGAAAAGACAACAAACCATCATAAAAACTGTTAACATTAAGTAACCCCAATGGCTTTTTATGAAGATTTAGTTGGGCTCAAGACGTAATGTTGAAGATATCTTCAAACGTTTCTAAACCACCAGGTAATGCGATAAAGGCATCAGCATTGTGATGCATGTATGTCATTCGTTCGTACATGCTCATGACATGTAACTCATTACCTATAGTCCCACCAGTGATGTGTTTATTTTTAGCCAAAGCCTTTAGAATTATACCTAGGACTCTGCTACCTCTAATATATGCAGAACTTGAGACACAACCCCTTAATCCTAAACTACCTCCCCCAAACACCAAATCGATTTTTCGTTCAGCTAAAATCCGATGAAGTTCATTGGCTGCCTTCAAGTACTCTTCATTCTTACCAGATTTTGGACTACAAAAGACACAAATGATTTTGAATCTACATGTTGAGGATTCTGTCATTTCTATTCACTATCTCTCCTAAAAGTTATATGTATACTAATAATGGTGAATATATATATAAGGAAAAGATAGGGAAGTAAAAGAACAATCCAATGGGATAAAGAACAATCCAATAGGATAAAGAACAGTCCAATGGGGGTAAAAATAGTTGTTGATAGAAAAATAATAAATGTTAGGTGTACAAATGTCAAAAAGAAAACATGAAAAAAATTTGCTGAAAGTAGAAAAATCTAAAAAAAAAAAAAATCAAAAGTTTGAGATTCATGCAAAAAATTCAAAAATTAACTATGGGATGTGGAAAAATAATACAACGAAAAGTCAAAAAGTTAGCGATACACCTGACTGTAAATAGTAGTTGTCATTGTAGCTCACATCTTCCTCTGGTTTTATGTCCAGTAACGGCTTGATCGCCTTCTATGAGTCGAGGATAGACTTCCCATCTAGTTTTCTTATTAACTGACAAACAGGGTCTTTTAACGTCAGATCCCCTAGACTGTAGCATTGTTGCTCTTTTTTGAATAAGTTCCATAAATCTAAAAGAATACGTTGAACTAGTCCACAAGGATGCGTCTCAAGAGTCTGTAGGATATTGTCCAGAAACTCTTTACTTAGCCCATCCTTTATGAATTCAATTTTTTCTTCTCGATTTATGGACACATATCCAATGCTTCTACATTGTGTGTTACAATTCCATCTCACGCATTTGTAGCAGACTCCCATTCTCTTAGCTCTCCTCTTTTTCAAGTAAGAACTTCTTCCCATTCCTGGTAAATATTTAAAAAAAGAATCATCAAACTCTTTTACTAGTCGTACTTTGGCTTCAATAATCCACTGGATATGCTCGGGAAGACCCAAATGCCAAAGTTTCTTCATCCTTTCCAATCTACATATGTAGATTTTCCTGAGTACATCTTAGGGAAGAGTTGGAAACCTGTTTTTGAGTGTTGCAAGAGTGGCTTCCATATCTAATTGATTAGTTAAGAAAATGAAAGAGAAATTTAACAAATAAATAAACAAAAGGAAACTAAATAAAAAAGAAAGTTTGGATTGCCTCCCAAGAAGTGCTTGGTTTATAGTCGCCAACCTGACTTCTTCAGTTGTCTCACTGAGTTGTTTGAGAAGTACTCTCCTTTACTTCTCCAATTTTCCTACAAAACTCACAAACACTAAAATAAAAGGAAACAAGTAATTAAAAAAAAAAGAACATAAAAATTAAAAAAAGTAAAGAAGTTTGAAATTTGAAATTTGGGTTGCCTCCCAAAAGCGCTTCATTTATAGTCTTTAGCTTGGCTATCTTAAGATATTGGTTACATGGCATCTTTTAAGGAGTTGACTACTCCTTTTTCCATTATATCACCATTAAAATAAGGTTTGAGGCGCTGCCCATTAACTTTGAAAGTTTCCAAAGCCTCATTTTGTATCTCAACAGCTCCATAGGGATGAACTTTGACTACTCAAAAGGGACCTGACCACCTTGATTTGAGCTTTCCAGAAAAGAGTTTAAGGCAGTTTTATAAAGTAAAACTTGTTTCCCTTCCTCAAATTAACTCTTATGAATGTGCTTGTCATGCCAAAACTTGGTTCTTTCCTTGTAGATTCTTGCATTCTCATAAGCTCCCAGTCTAATTTCTTCAAACTCACTTAGTTGAAGCAACCTCTTGGAACCTGTCAATTTTAAATCCATGTTCAATTCCTTAATAGCCTAATAAGCCTTGTGTTCAAACTCTACAGGTAGATGGCATATTTTTTCAAAGACAAGTCTTTGAGGAGACATGCCAATGGGAGTCTTGTAAGCTGTCCTATAAGCCCAAAAGGCATCATCAAGCTTCTGTGCCCAATCTTTTCTTGAGTTGTTAACAGTCTTCTTCAATATGTGCTTCAACTCACGATTTGAAATTTTTACTTGATCACTTGTTTGAGGATGATAAGGAGTTACGACCTTGTGAGTTACTCCACACTTTTTCAACAAGGCATCAAAAGAACGATTGCAAAAATAAAAGCCTTCATCACTAATACTAATAATCGCTCTTGGAACACCAAATTTAGAAAATATATTTTTCTTCACAAACTGCATCACCATTCTAGAGTCATTGGTAGGACTTGCAATGGCTTCAACCCACTTTGATACATAATCCACCGCTATCAATATATATTGATTGTTAAATAAAGAGGGAAAAGGATCCATGAAGTCAATTCCCCAAACATCAAACAACTCAACCTCCAATATGCCATTGAATGGCATATCATGTTTTCCTGAGATATTCCCTATTCTTTGGCAATGATCACATGACACCACAAAATCTCTTACATCTTTGTATATGGTAGGCCAATAAAAACTTGATTGCCAAATTTTAGCAACCATTTTGGAACTACTTGCATGGCCTCCACTCTCTCTTGAATGGCAATGCTCCAAAATGCTTCTTGTTTCCTCTTCAAGCACACATCTCCTAATCAAACCATCCCCACAATACTTGAAAAGAAGAGGTTCATCCTAGAAGTAGTATTTTACATCAGAAAAGAATTTCTTCTTTTGATGATAAGATAAGTCATGAGGGATAACTCCACTAACCAAGTAATTGACAAAATCCACATACTAAGGAATGGTATTGGAGATTTCTAACAAGTGCTCAACGGGAAAGTAGTCATTGAGTGGCATGTCATCTTCAAATTCTTTGTCTCGCTCCAGTCTAGACAAGTGATCCGCAACCACATTCTCTACCCTTTTTTTGTCTCGAATCTCAAGGTCGAATTCTTGAAGAAGAAGTACCCAACGAATCAATCGAGGTTTGGCATCCCTTTTTGACATTCGGTATCTTATTGCAATATGGTATGTGAAGACTATCACCTTGGATCCAACAAGATAAGAACGAAACTTGTCAAGAGCAACAATAATCGCAAGCATCTCCTTTTCAATAGTGGCATAATTCTTTTGAGCTTCATCCATGATCCTGCTTGCATAGTAAATGACATGTGCTCTCTTCTCTTTTCTTTGGCCAAGAACAGCTCCCACAGCAAAGTCACTTGCATCGCACATGATCTCAAATGGAAAATTCCAATCAGGTGGTGTAATTATTGGGGCTGAAATCAAAGTTTTTTTAACCTGTCAAAAGCACTCAAACACTCTTGGTTAAATATCAAATGTAGCATCTTTATTAAGCAATTCACAAAGAGGTTTGGCAATTTTAGAAAAATCATTGATAAAGCGGCGATAAAAGTCTGCATGACCAAGAAAACTTCTTACTCCCTTTACATTAGTTGGTGGTGGCAACTTTTCAATGACTTCCACCTTGGCTTGATCCACTTCAATTCCAGTTTGAGAAATCTTGTGGCCTAGAACAATCCCCTCTTATACCATAAAATGATATTTTTCCCAATTAAGCATGAGATTTGCTTCTTCACAACATTCCAAAACTCTTTTCAAATTCTCCAAACATTCATCAAAAGAAAACCCATAAATAGTAAAATCATCCATGAAAACTTCCATGGTCTTCTTAACAAAATTTGAAAAGATGGACATCATGCAACGTTGGAAAGTTACAGGGGCATTGCACAATCCAAATGGCATCCTCCTATATGCAAAAGTACCGTAAGAACAAGTAAAGGTGGTCTTTTCTTGGTCTTCCAGAGCAATAGGAACCTGAAAATATCCTGAAAAATCATATAGTAAACAAAAGTAAGCATTACACGCAAGTCTCTTAAGCATTTGATCGATAAAGGGCAAAAGAAAATGATCTTTGCGGGTAGCATTATGAGGCTTCGCCCGAGCACCGGTCCGATACACTAGAGGAAATCAAAATGCTCATTTAGATTTGAACTCACGATGGAGTCCTCGGGCTCAGATTGATTTATTTTGAAAAATGTTTTACAGTCGCCACCTTACTTTATTTTTATTTAGGAAAATATAAGGTAAAAACTCATTTTGACTCCAATTATATCCCAAAGGAAAAGATCACTAGCCTCGAAACCTAGTTCCCAAAGGATTCGGGAACTAGGTTTTCGATTCATTTTAATTAGTTTGGTATTTAATAAAGTTGTGACTTAAAATTGATTTCATGAATAATGCTTGTACAATTAATATGATGCATGACAATATGATAAAAGTATGTTATATATAAAATAAACAAGAAGAGGATAAAAGGAAGAGAAAAGGTAAGTTACAATTACAACAAAAATCTGAATTAGGGGATACCTCCTCTAGCCCTTATAGGTTCTAGGGAAGTCACATATTCCCCAAACTAATCCTAATAAAATTAATATAATAAATTAAATTAAATTAAAGTGAAGAAGGTGATGAGGGGAGAAGTTGCTTAGTTTTAATTGGATTCGATGATTGGACCAAGCATACCTGCGTATCCCTTTGAATGGGAATCAGAACCCACGCAGTTATCCCTTCTTGTGAAGGGGTTTGTTTAGCCAAACCACTTTATCATGTTTTGATTGATTGAAAGTTGAGTTGATTGGATTAATTTTAATTGATTACCATATTGAATTAATTATTTCAAATTTTAATTAACTAATCTTTGTGAATTAATTAAGAGAGAAAATAATTAGGCAATGAGCCCAAAGGAAAAGAAGAGAATAATCCCAAGGAGGAAAAAATAAATAAATAAAAAAGACTAATCCCAATGAGGGAAAAAATAAATTAAATAAAGAAAGAAAATGAAAAGAGAAAGGAAAAGAAGCTTACCTTGCGCTTGAGTGGTTTTAGAGACTTGGTAGTGAGCTTGCCTCGGACGGCAGGGAACTTTTGATTCAGCGGGTCGGTTCGGAAAGTCGCAACCCAATTTGCTTTGCAAAGCAAGGAGCAATAGCAAAGTAAAAATAAAAAGAAAAATTTAAACTAGAGAGCTTGTTCTTTGGTATAACAAGCTTATAGGGATGGTTCGCTTGATGCAAAGGCTAATCAAACAAGCCAGGAGGTTAAGAGGTGAAGAATAATGAGTTGGGGGGGGGGGGGGGGGGGGGACAATTTCCTGCATTTAAGATGTGGGATTCGAGAATTTAGGATGCACTACCGCACAGGAGCTCTGCGGCAACACTTTGTTGCCGCAAACTGGCGTTGCGGTACCACAGGAGCCACATGCGGCAACTGCACTGCCACTTTCGATTTTTGGGTCCGTTTTGGTCTATTCTTCTTTCGTTTCATCTCCGCAATCTCGGCAAAGGTTTTTTAAGTCCAACCACATGTCGGGGGTGCAAAATTAAGGGTTCACAAGCATCATTAAGTTTCCTATAATCAATGCAAACTCTCTAGCCTGTTACACTCCTAATAGGGATCAATTCATCATTTTCTTTTTTAACAACTGTCATCCCACCCTTTTTAGGTACCACATGCACAGGATTAACCCAAGAGCTATCAGAAATATGATAGATTATTCCTGCATCTAACAATTTTGTGACTTCAGTCCTCACCACTTCTTTCATGTTTGGATTCAATCTTCTTTGATTTTCAATTACAGGTTTATGGTTATCCTCCATTAAAATTCTATGCATGCAAATGATAGGGCTAATCCTTTTAATATCAGAAATAGTCCATCCAATTGTTGATTTATTAGATCTCAAAATTTTCAAAGTTTTTTCAAGCTGTAACTCACTTAATTCAACACTTACAATAACAGGTAAAGTATTATTAGGGCCAAGAAAAGCATACCTGAGATGGAAAGGGAGTGGTGTCAATTCAAGAGTTGGTGCTTGCTCAATGGATGGTGGAGGAAGTGACTTACCTTTACCTAGCTATTTAAATTGATGCCTTTTATAGAATGGTGTAGGCGAGGTAGCTTCCAATGCATAAGCAATTTCAGCAACTTTTTCATCTTCATTACTAGTTGTTGCATTATTTACCAAACAAGTTTCAAGAGGGTCTTCAAAATATTCTTTTTCTCATACTTCTTGAACCAACTCATCATTGATGTCCATAATAGAGAGAGAGGAAGAAAAGAAAAATAGAGAAGTAAAAGAAAAGACAAGAAAATAAAAAAGAAAAGCAAAAAAGAGCGAGAAGAAACAGTACCTGAAAAATAGGGGAAGCAAGAATGAGGTTAAGAGCACCAAAAAATCCTATTTATAGACAAAAAAGGCTGGAAAATGCTTTTCCCACTGCAGGAACCGCACAGGGACTCTGCGGAACCATAAAGAACCTGTGCGGTCAACAAACTGAACCGCACACGCACTGTGCAGTTTCGCACGTGCCATGTGCAGTTTTGCACAAGGCCTGTACGGTTCCGCACATGCCACGTGCGGTCCCCACTTTGATTTTACTTGTCACTTCAAATTATGCCCCGTTTTCCCTAAATTGATCATTCATATTATTTTTCAGAAGAATAAGGATGAAAAAGAAGAAAAAATGAGAGCAATGAGAGAGAAAAGAAGCTAGGACATGCATTTCTGCATTCATAATCATACATAAATCCCAAAAGGTACATACATCATTCCATAGCATGATCATATCATGTGGGTAGTCCAAAAAAAAAATACATCATGTTCTAGTACATGCATACATACATCATCTTAGCATACATCATGCATAAAAGAAAGGTCAGAACTAATGTTTGTCGCGCCTCTGCCTCCTCCTCTGAGACAGAGATCCATCATCATCATCCTGCAAACCTCGAAGAGTAAGAGAGGCTGATAATGCTGACCTCAGCCGACCAACCATCTCATAAGAATGACGGGCCCAATCCAAGGGAACCTACAAAAAGCAGAACAGAAATAGATTAGATTAAAACTACATGGGTCTTTTCAGAAATCAATCAAAAACACAAGCTACATACCTCAGCAACATCAGCTGGGAACGGAGGGTACCCTGATGGCACAGAATCAGGAATAGCATATCTAACCATCCCCCTGATCTCGAAAAACATAATACAAGTCCTCCGTAGCCCAAAGATACTGCGGAATAGCTCTACTGGGTCTATCACTAGTACTCGGGCCTGCACCTGCACCTGTATCTGTACCTGCACCTCTCCCTCCTCCTGAGGTGCGAACAGTACCAGTAGTCGGCCTAGGTCAGGCATGCCTCTCCAGAAAAGGTATGCCCGGCATCAACCTACTACGGCAAAAAGCATCATAATCAGCCTCACGATCCAGAAGAGGCTCTATCGGAAGGCCCGCTCCTAAAATATCCTGATCACGAATGCGAAGCCCATATTGCATCTCAACAAGAGGGTCAACAGGAATCACCCTCCCTCCAGTAAACTGGGCTCGGACCCTCTCTCCCAGGTAAAACATCCGATCAGCTCGGAACCGTAAGAGCACATGCAAGGAAGATAAGGTCAGACTAGACTCTGTCCTCTATGACAGATGCATCATCTCAGATCCGAAAGGTACCTATCGGACCTACACACAAGCCAAAAGCAAGTTATAAGAAGCAGTAAAAGATGTGTTTATAGTGCTACAAAAATAGACAGTACCTGTGATACTCGAAGATGTGTGAAAAATGCCCTGATCCCATGAAAGTTATGCCGCTCATGTCGGCCCCAGTTCCCTGACCTCCAGGCATAGCCATAAGGAAACGAATCTATAGAATCATCTCTCAAAGGTGGAGATAAGCGAGGGAAATACTCATAGGCCCAGTACTACAAGTCAGACAACAGATGGTTAATGAACAGGGGGCAAGAATATGAAATAGAAGTAAAGGTATCATGACATACCACCCAGATAATGTGGGTCCCGCCTAAACCAGCAAATACTCCCCGTGAGAAATCAGACATCTCCCTGTACATCACATAAAGTGCAGATCCTCCCCAGTCATACTCTCTAAGTACAGTTAGATCCTCTAGTGAGCGAAGGACATTCATATCAATAGTGTCCCTCCTAGTATGGCAGAATGAACAACCCAGAATCATCAGTATGATGACACGAGCTGCCTGCTCATCAGTAAAGGTGCCCACATCCAAAGTCATAATCTCGATCCTCTCCCAAAGCCAAACCCGAGAGAGATTAATATGGCCACGTAGCAGAAGCAGGCCTAACAGATCTGTCAATCGCTCATCTGATAAACTATGCCAATCGGGATAGAACTCCAGAGGTTGGGGACGAAAATGCAATCCCGTCAGCATGGTCAAGTCCAACGGAGCACAGTCATCTCCTTACACGGAAAGTGAAAAGTATCAGTGGTGTCCCACCACCTCTCCACCAAAGCTCTCAATAGTGGGAGGTTACTCTCATGAGTATACTCCAATGATAAGAAGCCAAGCAACCCTGAAGGCATAATCAGCTCCCTAACATGCGGATGCGTCTCTAGGAAGGTAGCCACAACTGACAGGTTTGACTTACCTCCTCTAGCTCTATAGCTCACTCCTTTTATTATTTAATTGTTATTTTGCAACAAAAAAAAAATCAGTCGAGCTACTTTGCTTAAATTGCATACTGTCTACATATTTTATTTTTGTGCAAATCTAACATGTATAACAGGAAAGAAAAAGAGAAGGAAGCATAAATACCTCCATAGCGCAGGTACAAGCAACATCAGTCTCCGCCTCCTACAGCAGATATGACGGATCGGTATTCTTCCGCGGGGCCTCATAACTCCTGGTGTGTCGACTGCTAGTTGAAACCATAAAGAAATTTGAAGAGAATTGAGAGAAAAGGAATTCTAGAGAGAAGTTAGAGAGATAGTGAAACTCTAATAAATGATGAAAAGTGAAGGAAAGTGAGATGGTTACTCCTTTATATAGGGGGGATCCACTTGCATAGTAACTTTCACTGCTAGAACACTCGGGATGCGGTTTCAGATTAGTTTCAAGTCAGAATTCAGCACTGTCAGTTCCAATGCGCTCGCAATATTTTTCTCTTTCATCGGAGATCTCATTTACCCAGATCAGAAATGGGTTGCTCCTGGTATGACAGAAATACCAGAAAATCAAAAATACCCTGAAAAATGGAAAACCATCCAAACAAATTTAGAAATACCTCAAAACTGAACGAGCATCAAACTGGACCTCCCAAAATAGATTGGAGTCATCACATTTGCCGAACTCATACCAGATATCTCCAAGTTCACATTTATCAGAATCGCCCACCAGACCGGCCAATTCTGATAAGGGGGCAGCTGTGAACCCTGAATTTTGCACCGTCTAAACTCACAGGCATAAAAAAAAAAGGACTCAAAAACTAAAACGGGTAAGAAAGGATCGAAAAAATTGAAGAACAGACCACATTTTGGCCTAGGTGACCGCGCAGGGGCCCCCAGGAACCGCACAAGGCCTGTGGGTTCCGCACAGGGTCTGTGCGATCCCAAATAGGCCCTGTGCAGTCCTGCCTTGTCCTGTACAATCCCAGTTGGTGTTGTGCGGTCCAAAAACATGTATGTACTGTCCTAGAAGGCTTCTGTACGGTTTTTCCATTTCTGGTCAGTTTTTCCCACATTGGAAAACGTGAAAAATTTTCCTAGCCTCTCTACCTATATAAACTACCCTCCCCCAACTTATTTCTACACACCTCACTTGCCAAATCAAACCTAATTAATTACAAGCAAGCATTTTCCTAAGGCTTGGTTTGAAAGAACTGCATTTCCTAGTTTAAAGTTTCTGTTTTGGGTGGTTGTTTGTGGTTTCTCTCAAGTCAGTTTGAGTGAGTCCTAAAAGTGTTGTCTTAGTAGCCGTTTGGAGATTGTGGTTCCGCCTAATCGAGTCAAGGTGGAATTGCGATTCGGTCGCCCGCTCCGTCCATACGTCCCCAAGCCTCATCTTCAAAAGGTATTTATTTGCTTCTTTTATTTATTTATTTATTTATTTATTTGTTTTGAAGTTTGTTTTGTTTTTTTGTTGTTTTGTTGTTTTGTTTTTTTTTTAGCTTAGTTTCTTCTTATTGCTTTATTATTATTTTCCTTTGCATGTTCCCTTTTTCTTTTATTCCCATTCTTTTAGTTCTTTAATTTTAGCACTAATTATTGTTTTCCCCTTAATATGATCCATTTTCCTTTAATCCCTTTCTTTTAATCACTTTTAAAGGCATGTTAAT
>CATKHJ011138212.1:0-24436 GCA_949750685.1 Vernicia montana
GAATTATGAATGATATTGATGGGAATGGATTGATATAGTTGGTTGGTTCCGATCTTGGGAAATTGTATGATATGGTTATTGATTATAGATAATTGATTGATCAATGAGGTTCCTACGGGTTTTCGGTGGCCTTAAGCCTACTCATGCCCTAGGATCGTCGCGGCTCGAAAGTAAGGAAATCGGGTCGTGACAATATTAAAGCACTCCTTGGAGTCCTTTTAACACTATTTCTGCCATATTTTAGGTTGTGTGCCGCTTCATGGAGTTGGAGAGAGTTAAACATAGAATTTAAATTAGGGAACTAAATAAACAAAATTTGGGAGGCAAATATGAAATTAAAAATATATAGGTATAAATTAAAAAAAAAAAATACATAACAGCCCCCCCAAAAAATACAGGTATAAATTAAAAAAAAAAAATACATAACAACCCCTCTAGCCCCCTATGTCCGCCACTATTTATGAGGAATGAGAGGTCTCGAATCAAAATTATTCATCCTGCAATTGATAATATTGTTTAATGAATTGTAAAGATTATTAAAGAAGGTGAATGTATAACTAAATTTCATTCAACCTCCCAACAAATCAAACGCAAGAATATACTCTTGAATTTATTTTTAAATTTTTTTTAATTTTGATAAAAGATGCGATATTGGCATTTCCCAAATGATTTCTAGTATTCCTCCTCCTCATTTTATAATTTAATTTGATTATTCTACCCTTATTAATTTTGGAAAGTTAATTTAGCTTTATTTTTCCTTAAAATAACATACTAACCTTTTATAAATTATCAAGAAAAAATTTCTAATATAAAAATTTTAAGGCTAAAATTAAAAAAAAAAAATTATAAATTGTCATTTCCACCAATAACAGTTTTTTTTATATATTTTATTTAATTATTTTATATACCATACACGAATATCATTGTTATCTCATTTTTCTCTTTTTTTTTAGATTTACTAAGAAAAAATAATTGATTGTAACTTCAAAATAATTATTAAATTCCTCACTCTGCTAATAAGAATTTTTTACTTATTAATCTAATCAATCAATATTTTTCCATTACTAAAAAAAAAAAAATATTTTCTCTTTATGTCAATAATTTCAAATCAAACTCATACAATTAATTGTTCAAAACTATAGAAAATAGCTAAAATTTCAATATATTTATAATATTTTTCAAATATTAAATTAATAGCAACTCAAAATAAAAATAATTTATGAACCATCTAGCTATATTGAAACTACAAAATTTTCAAATTTCATATCCAATTAAAAAAAATAAAAAATTATTTTTCAGATCGAATTCTTATTTTTTTTAATTACATTTAGTATTTTTTTTCATTATTATTAATAATATCACTCGTATCTTTTGAAATTCATTAAAATTAAAATATTTATCCCATTCAAATATAAATTATTAAGTATTTTCACATAATCTTCCATGAAATATTGTATTTTAAAATGATTCAACACCTATTACAACTATATATATATAATTAAAGTGTATTTAAAATATTAAAATGTGCAGTTTTTTTTTTTTTTAATAAAATTGAAATAACAATAGGTGATTTTTTTTTTTCTTTTGAGGGAGAAGATATATTTTTTTTAAAAGTAATAAAAAGAAAGCATTGTATTTTATGAAAAATAAAGATGAATTAATTTTTCCAAATTAATAAGGTAGTTTAACTTTCCAAAATTTTATTAATTTTGGAAATGGCAATTTATATATATATATATATATTTTAATTTTAGCCTTAAAATTTTTTGTATTAGAAATTTTTTTCTTACAATTTATAAAAGATAAGCATGGTTTTTTAAAGAAAAATAAAAGTGGATTAACTTTTCAAAATTAATAAAAGTAAGATAGTCAAATTAAATAATAAAATAAGAAGGAAAAGTGTTAAAAACTATTTGTAGAGTATCAATATTGTCTCCTTTGATATATAAATTAGTTTGAAAATATTCATAACCGATATATATAAGTGAGTAAAAAGACATTATTACTAATTTTTTGGTTATCAATATTTAACAGGTTGTCAGCTATAGAATTTTTGACTTTAGCTAGAGAAATGAATTCCAAGTATAATTGAGTATCATTGTCATCTTTTACGTTAGCCGCCTAAGGTTTTGACCTTCAATACAAATTTTAGATTTTTCCATTTACTATAGGCTACATAGCAATGTGCATTTCGAATTTCACCTACCCAAATTAATAAGATTACTAATTTAACTGTAATTAAGATTTCAACTAACAATTTCACACCTCCAAAAATAATTACTTTCTCCGTTTCAAAATATTTATCATTTTAAAGATTTTTTTTAAAAAATATTTATCGTTTTAAAATTTCAAGAAAGTATTTATTATTTTTTTTCAACTTCACTTTTTTTTTTATTTTTTTATTTCTCCACTAAATATTTATACTAATTGCTTTTATTTCTCTACATTAAAATCAAAAAAAAAAAATTTTAATTTTTTTACCTTAAAATTATGACAATTTAATAACTTTCTTAAACGATAAATATTTTAAAACAAATGAAATATAAAATAATCATAAATACATATACGGTCAGATAATTAACTTAAGTTTGATTACGATCTCCCTTCCCAATATTAAAAGGAAAAAATAACGATTTCACAATTTAAATAGCATTTAATTAGAATTAGAATTAGAATGACAACTTATTAATAACAATAATTCTCTTTCTCCATAATAAAGTTGGTGGCCTCTTAAGATTTCTTTGCTCTCAAGAATTAATTAAGCCAATGACCGAGTTTTATTTAACAATTGAATTGATTTCAAACTTTGTTGAAAAATTTTAATTATCTCTTAACCCTAATTTCTTAAGCTTGTAAATGGCTTGTGAGAATGATGATTAAAAAGTTTAAGTAAGAACATTACAGCTCATGACCCTCATTGGTGGGATTGGCATACTATGCATGTGGTATGCATATACTAATTTAGTGATATTTAGTAAAATTAAAAATTAAGTGTTAAATTTTAAGTATTGAATTTTTAAGCACTAAATATAATTAATATGTTTAATAACTGTTATTACTGAAAATTATTAAACTTTTTTATTGCACATAATTAACCATGTGATATTGATATTTAAGTTTTAACCATTAAACACAGTTTTTAAATAAAAAAATAAAAATTATAAATAAAAAAAAATTAGAAGCAACAATCATATTAGGATAATATTTCTCATAAATTTTTAAAAAATATACATTATTAAACTTTAAATGAGTATTACAAAAACTGATAAATGAGTATCAAAAAAAAAAAATTAATACAACTAAAAGTCAACACTCACATATGCTAAAGGTATAAAAATCACTTTAATAAAAAAAGTTTAAAAACTCAATATTTGAGCGTGTTCAGTAGAAATTTTAAATCAAATATTTTAATTTACCATTTTAAGTGGTTTTTGACTTAATTGAAAATTTTAAATTGGAACCATTTTATATTATCAAACCATCTTAAAACTAATAAGTGTTGAAAATATTAAATTAAATAATAAATTAAATTATCAAACACCCCATAACTCTTGGAATAATTAAAATTTCATGCAGTATTTAATTAATCAAGAATAATTATATTTTTCCCCCTTTAAGTTCATTATTCAATAGTAATTAAATTTATAAGGCTATAAAAATAGTAGCAATTTGTATAAGAAGTGGAAGATACTACAAGAAATTAAAATAGAGATGAAGTATTCAAGTGATTAATTAAGGTTTACACTTCAAGCTAAACGTATTAATTTGGAATTAATATAGAATCTTGTTACAAATCTAAATTTAATGTTATACGTGTAATTTGATAAAGACATTACTTTTGTTAAGTTAGAAATTTCACATTAATTAAATATAAAATTTGTTTATTGAAGGGAGTGTTAAGATATAAATCTCATATTAATTAAATATAAAATGTTAAATGAACTTATATATAATTAGGCGGGCTCTTCGACCTCAATAATTAGAATTGAAATAGAATTAAAACTCAAAATAACTCTGATACCATATTAAAATTTATGAACTGTACATATATAGATTTATAAATAGATAAATATTAAAACTCATTTACATAAATTCAATTGATTTGCGTTAGGTTTAAATTCCACACTTATAAGTACTTTATACATAGAATTCATTTCCCAGCAACTTTGACCTTCTGTTGCTATGGCAACATCGATCTCAATCATATCAATGATTAATTGAGTCTTAATCAAATTAATGAAATTTCATAATAACAATTACTTAATTATAGCTTGTGTCTCTAGATGAAAGTTGTTAGAATCATTTTCAAAAGCCAAGTCCTTTCAGTTATTATGCTTATTAATTACTATTAAGTAGCATAATGATTTTTACCTTCAACATTTTGCACTTTTGCAATGTGATACTTTTTTTTTTTTTTGTCAAAGGATACAATGTGATACTTAAAATGATCAACTAATGCAATCAAATCAAGTTCTTAACAATAATTGTACCATTAAGCTAATAACTTGTAGTTCTTTGGCAAAAAAAAAAAAAAAAAAAAAGCTAATAACTTGTAGTTGAGTACATAGTAGGTTGGAAATTTAAATCCTATAGTCTATCTATCAAGATAATTTCATTTTAAAATTTTTGATATATCAAAAATAATACTCATTCCGTATGACAAGTAGGCATAGTTCTATTTTCACATAAATTAAGAAATATAATTAATATAGTTAAATCAGTATGATATATATGTACTTTAACTTTTTCTTAAAATACCCTTCATAGATTTTATTCCATCATTAAATAATTGGCTCATTTGCATATTTTAGTATGCTTTTAATTATTATTCTAAGACTCCGTTTGTTTCGCAGAAAAATTTTTTTAAAAATATTTTCCGTATTTTTTGATATTTGGAACGTTTTGAAAAATTAGTCATCCAAAAATATTTTCCTGATCAATGAAAAACTAAGTATTTTTTTTTAAAAAATGACTTCTTCAATTAGTTTTTGAGAAAATATTTTCCAAATATAAGTTATTTTCCACAAAACAAATAGAGCCTAAATATCATATTTACTATTACTTGTTGCACACCAAAACATAGCCTAATGATAATGCATATACTGTATGGGCAATAAAATCATATTCGATTCCCCTCTCTTCACACACACACACACATATATATATATATATATATATATATATATATATATATATATATATATATATATATTTATATATACAAGGCCTATAAGCTATTCTAGGAAATACATAACTTATGGTTAAGAAAAAGTTTGATCCCTTGAGCCAAGGGATTTTATTTACATTCAAATCTCTAGTTTACATCTCACGCCAACACTCTCCCTCAAATTGGTGCGTATAAGTTTGTGATGCCCAACTTGGTAAGTGAGGTATAGAAGTCTTTACTAGACACAGCCTTAGTGAGAACATCTGCTAATTGATATTCTGACTTAATAAATGGAAACTGAATTATCTTGGCTTTAAGATTGTGTTTAATGAAATGTCGATCCACCTCCACATGTTTTGTTTGATCATGTTGAACAGGGTTGTGTGCAATATCTATAGCAGCTCTGTTGTCACAAAATAAATTCATCTCAGAGTTTGAGGGGAAACCAATCTCAATTATCAATCTCCTAAGCTAAAGAAGCTCACAAAGACCCTTAGCCATCCCTCGAAACTTAGCTTCAGCACTTAATAACGCCACCACTTTTTCCTTTTTACTACTCCATGTAACCAGATTTCTTCCAATGAATGTAAAGTATCTCGAGGTAGATTTTTTGTCCAAGATATTCCTTGCCCAATCTGCATTTGTATACCCCCCCTTCAATCCTTAAATGATTATTCTTTGAAAACAAAAGTCCTTTTTCCGGGGGAGGATTTTAGGTACCGTAGGATTCGAATAACTGCATTCATGTGATCCTCACTTGGATGGTGCATGAATTGGCTCGCTACACTCACAACATAAGCGATATATGGACGAGTATGTGAGAGATAAATGAGTTTACCAACCAATCTTTGATACTTCTCCTTATCAGTTGGCACTTGGTCTAAGTATTCCTCAAGTTTATGATTTTAAATAATTGGTGTGTCTGCTAGTTTACACTCTAATAATCCCACCTCAGACAGCAAATCTAAGGTGTATTTAAGTTGGGAAAGAAATATCCCTTGCCTTGATCTTGCAACTTCAATACCCAAAAAATATTTTAGTCCTCCCAAGTTATTCATCTTAAACTCAGTTGCTAATTGCATTTGAAGTCTTGATATTTCTTGTGAATCATTTCCTGTAATAATCATGTCATCTACATAGATTATTAAAGTCGTTACCTTGCCCAATCGATGCTTTAGGAATAATGTGTAGTCTGAGTTGCTTTGTTGGAAACCATATTTTTTCATTGCCAAGTTGAACCGCCTAAACCATGCTCGAGGTGATTGCTTTAGGCCATACAGTGCTCGTTGCAATTTACACACAACATTATTTTTTGAGTTCGTTGTGTAACCCAGTGGGCTTCCATGTACACTTCCTCTTCAAGGTCTCCATAAAGGAAGGCATTTTTTACGTCGTACTTATACAATGGCCAATCAAGATTTTTTGTAAGAGATAGCAATACTCTAACCGTATTCAATTTTGCCACCGGAGAGAATGTTTCTTAATAATCTATACCATATGTCTGTGTATAACCTTTTGCCACCAATCTCGCTTTGTGTCTTTCGATTGATCCATCCGTTTTGTATTTGATAGAGAACACCCACTTACACCCCACTGTTCTTTTCCCTTTGGGTAAGGTAACAAAAGTCCATGTCTTGTTCTTCAACAATGCCTCCATTTCTTCCTTTATGGCCTAAGTCCATTGTGGGTTTGTTAAAGCTTCCTGAATACTTGTAGGAACATGACATGAGGAAAGTTCTTGTACAAATTTTACTAAGGGTTTGGTAAGCCTTTTTGTGGACACATAATTAGCAATTGGATACTTTGACCTTCGATCCTCAATATCTAGAGAGTATCTTATTAGTGGTTTGCCACGATTATGCCTAAATGGTAAGATATAGCCAACAAAGGTATTCTTATTATTAGAATTTGAAGATATGGTTGTAGAGTTTACCTCAATGATATTCTCAGGAGATGGGTCTGCAGGTACTAGGGAGTGAGGAGTATCTATTTCAACTGCAGGTGATGTAGATGTCTCTATTTCAACTGTAGCAGGTGGTGTCAATTGGCTCTCTTGGAACTGTATCAACTTTAGAGGGAGCAACTGGTCTTGTACATGTATTGGATTCCTCATTTATCACCGCCAATTCAGTATCCATGACAACTTTTTTGAAAGAATTGTATTGTATATTCAGTATATCAGAGAAGAGGGACATACACATATATATATACATGAGGTCTGTTAGCTATTCTAGGAAATACATAACTTATGGATAAGATAAAGTTTGATCCCTTGAGACAAGGGATTTTATTTACATTCAAATCTCTAGTTTACAACTCACACCAACACTCCCCCTCAAGTTGGTGCGTACAAGTTTGTGATGCCCAACTTTCTAAGTGACCAATAAAAGTCTTTATTAGACACAACCTTAGTGAGAACATCTGCTAATTAGGTTTCTGTACATGTATTGGGTTCCTCATTTATCACCGCCAATTCAATATCCATCAGTTTCGGTTGTAACCAATTCTGCTCTTCACCTTGAATCTCCCCCTAAAGAGGAGAATTGGACATAAGAGAAAACAGAGTGTCAGTTTCCACAAACACAACGTCCATAGTTACATAGGTTCATTTCGTAGTAAGATCATAGCACTGGTATCCCTTTTGATGCAACGCATACCCAAGGAAGAGGCATCGAATGGCACACGAGTCAAGTTTTGTGCGTTGATTTTTATGGAGGTGGATAAAAGCAACACATCCAAAAATGCGAAGGGGAATCATCAATACAGTGGGCAGAGATACATAAGATGAGAGAGCTTGTAGTGGAGTCTGAAAATTTATGGCCTTAGATGGTATTCGATTGAGGAGATGCACGGTCGTGGCACCGGCATCAGGCCAATGGTTGTTAGGTACATATGCTTCAATTAACAAAGCACGAGCAATTTCAAGTATATGTTGATTTTTCCTTTCAGCAATGCCATTTTGCTGAGGAGTCTGTGGGTAGGATGTCTCATGAAGAAGTCCATATTGGCGAAAATACTCTTGGAACCTATGATTAACATATTCCCCACCATTATCATATCGAAGGACCTGAATTTTAGCTGAGAATTGAGTCTAAACCGTGACATGGAAAGATTGAAACATACTAAACACCTCATTCTTATGTTTCAGTAAGTAAAGCCAGGTCATGCGAGTGCAATCATCAACAAATATTACAAACCAATGGTTACCAGACAGTGTAGCCACTGGAGAAGGACCCCAAACATCTTGGTGAATTAAAGCAAATGGAATATCACTTTTATTCATACTTAAAGGATAAGTAGTTCTATGACTTTTGGCCAAAATACAAGTATCACATTTAAAACCAAAAGTCTTCTTATTTGTAAATAAACTAGGAAACAAATGCTTCATATAACCAAATGACAGATGTCCTAGCCAGCGATGCCAAAGCCAAATTTGTTGTTCTATGATATGACTTAAGTGAGACATATGATTTGCTTGACCCATACTAAATCATCTATGTAATAGAGTCCCCTCCTCCTAGTACCACGCCCAATTATCTCTTTGGTAAGAATATCCTATAGAAGGCAAAAAGTATAATAAATGAGTGCAACACAATTTAAATTGGTGTAAACTTGGCTAACAGATAGCAATTTATGGGAGAGAGAGGGAATAAGTAAAGTATTAGGTAATGATAGGGTAGGTGACAAAGTCATAGTGCCAGCTCCTGTGACTGAAGATATGACTCCATTGGCATTGGCAATTTTGGTTCTTCTTGGCTATGTAGTTGTGGAAAAGTTAGTGGCATCATAAGTCATGTGGTCAGTAGCTCCTAAGTCAAGTATCCAATCACTTCTATCAGCCTCTTTATGGGAAAAATGATTGTTACCTGACTTTGAGAAAGATACATCTCCTTATGATTGCTCTACAGGTGGTGTAAGAGAGAGTTGAGGTTCTGTTGTAACTACCGCAGCCTTACCATCCATTTCAATACTATCCCGACATTTTTGAGCCTGAAGTTCATTCCACCAATCGGGATAGCCATGTAGTTTGAAGCATTTTTCGCCAGTATGCTTGGAATTGCCGCAATGGGAACATTTAGTTCCATCAAACGAGGTTCTCGATTTAAAAGATGTACCAGATTTTCCATTGTTCAGAGAAAGAGAGCTTGATTGTCCTGACTTCATGCTCTTAGAGGCCAAAACAACTCCTGGAGTCTCATCATTGCTACTAGTGATCATAACAGGTTGTCGAATAGCTTCCCGACGAACCTGTGCATATGCTTGTTCAACGGTGGGAAATGGACGTGTCTACAATACATCTTCTCTGATTTTGTCAAGTCGATCATCAAGACCATCCAAGAAAATGTACACTTTGTCTTCTTGAATAAGATTATTATAGTGTTGAATATTAGCCACACATGCCATTGGATTTGGATGACGAAAATCAATTTCTCACCACAAGCCTTGGAGATCATTATAATATTTTTCCAGAGAACATCCAACTTGTCGCAAACGAGACACACGACGTCTGAGATCATATACTTGAGAGGTGTTACTTCCATCAAAGTAAGTAGTAGCAATAGAGTCCCACACCATTTTTGCCGTAGGAAATCAAATGAAGTTGCTAATCAGAGACATGGTCATGGAATTAATCAACCAGCCTTTGACAATAGCGTTGTCAATGCACCATTTTTGAAAGGACGGGTTTGTTTGAGGAGGTTGAGGTAGATTGCCATTGATATATCCCAATTTTTCTTTGCTAGAGATGTACATCTCAACAACTTGGGACCAAAGGGCATAGTTGGTGTCGTCCAACTTAATGTCGATCTGAACAGCGAAAGTTTCTATAGTCGAGGTCTGTTTGTTCAATACTTCAGTCATTCTTGTAGTCAATTCGATAAGAGTGGGATTAGGTTGAGGTCCCTTAGAAAGTTTTGAGGTGGTGGGATCTGCCATGATTATTAAAGAGAGATAGGTGTACGTGTCAAGGATCGCATTGCTCTGATACCATGACAACTTTTATAAAAGAATTGTATTGTATATTCAATATATTAGATAAGAGGGACATATACATATATATACATGAGGTATGTTAGCTATTCTAGGAAATACATAACTTATGGCTAAGATAAAGGTTGATCCCTTAAGCCAAGGGATTTGATTTACATTCAAATCTCTAGTTTACAGCTCACGTTGTTAAAGGAAATCAAGATCAAAATAAGAAGTAAATTTTGTCAAATATTGTAAACTGATATGTAGTTATTTGTTTCCTTTATTGTATATGATTAGGCTTAATTATATGCATTAATATAGGACACTAATGTATTACCATCTGTATAAATTGTAACCTCTGCTTCCTTTGAGAATTATTAAATTAATTCATTCACACGTTATTTCTTCTTTATGGTATCAAAGCAATAACCTGGGCACCAAAAGAAAACACAATAACAAATCCTAAGCCGACCTCCATGGGAGACAATAAACCAAAAGGCATGGCTTCAGGTGTAAAGTGGGATAATCCCAATCATCAATCATACCTCTACCATTCAGATAAACTCGGTGCTATCCTTGTACCGCAACCCTTTGTCGAAGACAACTATAGCACATGGAGCCAATCCATGACTATGGCTTTGACAGTCAAAAACAAAATTGGACTCATAGATGGTTCAATCAAGGAACCTCCTGAGGAGGATTTAGAAGAACGTCAATAATGGAATCGCTGCAATAACTTGGTCAAGACTTGGCTGTTGGGATCGATGTCTAAAGAGATTGCAAGCAACGTCATCAATTATAAAGATGCCAGACAGATGTGGCTCGATTTGCAAGAGCAATTCTCACATGTGAACGTGGTTCAATTGTTCAATGTGGAGAACGAGATTCATAACTGTGTGCAAGGTAACATGTCTGTAGGATCTTATTTCACAAAACTGAAAGGTTTATAGGATGAGCGTGATGCACTTTGTATTTTTTCAACCTGCACTTGTGGATCAATCAAAGAAGCGACTGCATATTTAGAGACACAGAAAACCATGAAGTTCCTTATGGACCTTAATGAGTCATATGTGAGTGTTCGCAGCAACACTTTACTATAGGATCTGTTACCCACAATGAACAAGGCATACTCGTTGGTTCTTCGGCATGAGAAACAGTCAGAGGTGACAACCAGGAAAAGCCATACTCAATTAGATGCTGCTATTTTTGCTGTAAAGAATTCAAGCCGTGAGTCCGAAGGTGAACCAAAATGTTCTAAGTGCAACAAAACAAATCACACAACCAAAAATTGTCGTGAACACCTGAAATGCACTTTTTGTGGTTGGAAAGGACATACAATTGATATTTGTCGCAAGAAGAAAACGGCAACTGAGGCTGAATTTAATGCAGCAATTTCCAAGGGAAATCAAGTTGCATCACATATGACTAAAAGAAAGGAGATGAATTTTCCTTCTCAACTAAAGAGTGCAAACAATTACTCAACATATTGAAAAGTAAAACCTCTTCTTCCAATCATGTTAGCAATTGTTCAACTCATGAAGAACTTTCAGGTAAAGCTTTTTCACTTATCTCTAATGGAAAAAGGAGTATATGGATTCTTGATAGTGGGTGCACAGATCATATGATTTGTGATCAAAATTTACTCACATATTTCAAACCTATTAATGGCTGTACTTGATAGTTGGTGCACAGATCATATGATTTGTGATCAAAATTTACTCACATATTCCAAACCTATTAATGGATGTACTGTGGAATTGCCCAATGGCTCAGTAGCACAAGTGACTCACAGTGGCAAAGTTGTTTTGTCTTCTGATTTAATTATTGATAATGTTTTATGTGTCACATACTTTCAATTTAATTTAATTTCCATTAACAAATTGTCCTCTGATTCATCTTGCATAACCATTTTCTTAAGCCAATTTTGTGTTATTCAGGACCTACGCTCGAGGAAGATGATTGGGACGGAAATTGAATGGGACGGTCTCTACTATCTCGATCAAGCCAAGAAAGGAAAATGCAACCATATTCAAATTTCCAACCCAGCTCTTTAGCATCAGCGTCTTGGGCATCCTCCAACCAGAGTATCTCAGTTATCCTCTTTTTCAGATTTCAAAAATAAAACTTGTGACATTGATAAGTGCTTAATTTGTCCATTGGCCAAACAAACAAGACTTCCATTCTCTTTAAGTTCCATTACTACTACATCTTGTTTTGATTTAATCCATGTTGACATTTTGGGGTGGTTATAAAGTTGCTTCTATTTCTGGTGCAAAATATTTTCTTACTATATTGTTGATGATCACACTAGATGCACATGGATTTACCTTAGGAAACATAAGTCAAATACTAGGAATCTTTTAGTAAATTTCATTAACATGGATGAAAATCAATTTAATTCCAAAGTCAAAATCATTCATAGTGATAATGGCCTTGAGTTCAAACTTGAAAATTTTTATGCACAAAGAGGTATAATTCATCAAACTAGTTGCATCAATACTCCATAACAAAATAGATTTGCTAAGCGAAAACATAGACATTTGTTGAATATGGCACGTGCTTTACTTATTCAAGCTGGTTTTCCAAATAAATTTCGGGGTGATGCAATTCTTACTTTAGCATATCTCATAAATAGCACACCCACTCCTCTTCTCCAAGGAAAGACCCCATATGAAAAGTTGTTCAACAAAGTTCCAAATTATTCACATTTACGAATATTTGGTTTTTTTATGTTTTGTTTCTACTCATACGCAAAATCATTCCAAGTTTGATCCTCAAGCATCTCGATGTATCTTCCTTGGATATCCTTATGGGCAAAAAAGGTATCGAGTTTTTGATCTTGATCAGAAAAAGGTTATAGTTTCAAGAGATGTCACTTTCTTTGAAACCACATTTCCTTTCCATACCACCATGTCACAAAGTGACTCTAATGCACCAAATTTTCAGTTTCCAAATAATGATTCATCTTTACATTTTGACATGGACTCTTTGTTTAAGCCTAATTCTTCCCTTCCTTCTCCAAAAGGGCCACTTTCTCTCACCAGCCCAAATGAACAAACAACCCTCACCATACATACAACTGAACTTGCTTCTCCCATTTCTCCTTTGCCGCACATACCAAATGTTACAACACCATCACCATCTAACACCCAAACCATCGATGCTCCATCTTTGTCACTGAATGTACCCGTCTAACCACTTCGACGTGGTGGCCGTTCCATCAAACCTCCCTAATATTTGCAGGACTTCCATCTCGAGATGACTCTCCCTTCAAGGACCGAACCAACATCATCCACGAATCTGGTCAAAATTTCAAGTACTACTCACCCTCTTTATAAATTCTTGTCTTATGATAAACTGTCTCAAGTTCATAAAGCATATACTACTCAACTCACTCTCTTCAAAGAACCCACAAGCTTTTCACAGGTTGTTCAAAACCCCAAATGGCGTGAAGATATGCAACATGATATAGTTGCTTTACAGGCTAATAAGACTTGTAGTTTGGTTCCCTTACTACTCCATAAGCAGCCAATTGGCTGCAAATGGGTATAGAAAGTCAAATTGAAGGCCGATGGGACAGTAGAACGGTATAAGGCTCAGTTGGTGGCCAAGGGTTACAGTCAAATCGAAGGAGTCGATTACAAGGAAACATTTGCCCGGTGGCCAAAATGGTCATAGTTCGTGTTTTACTTAGTGTGGCAGCACTGCGTGGTTGGCATCTACATCAATTAGATGTTAATAACGCATTTTTTAATAGTGACCTTGATAAAGAAGTATACATGTCCTTGCCTCCTTGTTTCAAACAAGAGGGGGAGCAACGTGTTTGCAAACTTCACAAATCATTGTATAGATTGAAACAAGCTTCTAGACAGTGGTTCATCAAGTTGTCTAATGCACTCAAAGCCGCAGGATTCCATCAATCCCTCTTTGACTATTCTTTGTTCGTTCGAAGTCATCAAGGTAGCTTTTTGGCACTACTTATATATGTTGATGATGTGATATTAGCTAGGAATGATTTGCAGGACATAGAGAACACTAAACTTTTCTTATCCAAGCAATTCAAGCTTATAGATTTGGGGCAACTCAAATATTTCCTCAGCATAGAGTTTACAAGATCACAACATGGAATCAGTTTGTCACAGCGAAAATATGCCTTAGAAATTTTGGATGATACTAGGTTCTTGGGCGCCAAACCTTCTCGATATCCTGTAGAACATAACATGTCACTTACACAATCCAATGGAGAGCCTTTGAATGATGCATCCATATATAGAAGGATAGTTGGGAGATTAATATACCTAACTATAACTATGCTGAACTTGACTTATGTTGTTCATGTGCTAAGTCAGTTTATGGACAAACCTCGGCAACCACATCTCGAAGTAGCTCATAAAGTGCTCAAGTATATCAAACAAACACCTGGGCAAGGTATTTTATTGCCATCCACGGGTTCACTTCAGTTACAAGCATTTTGTGATGCTGATTGGGCTCCTTGTAAAGACACAAGGAAATCAATTATAGGTTATTGTATTTTACTCGGTCAGGCACCAGTTTCTTGGAAGACCAAGAAGCAGACAACGATATCTCGTTCAAGCGTAGAAGTAGAGTATCACTTTATGGCTACTACATGTTGCGAGATTACATGGTTAAAAAATATTCTGAAAGACTTGAAGATAAATCATACACAACCCCAGTGACTCTGTTTTGTGATAATAAGGCAGCTATGCACATAGTATCAAATCCAGTTTTTCATGAGTGAACTAAACACATAGAGATAGACTGTCATTTGGTTCATGAGAAAATTCAAGAAGGGACAATTCGGACGGCCTATATTCGAACTACAAATCAACCAGCAGATTTGTTTACTAAGCCATTAAGTTTTACACAGTTCGAAGTGTTACTTAGCAAGTTGGGTGTCATCAACATACACTCCAACTTGAGAGGGAGTGTTAAAGGAAATCAAGATCAGAATAAGAAGTAAATTTTGTCAAATATTGTAAACTGATATGTAGTGTTTCATTTATTGTATATTATTAAGCTTGATTATATGCATTAATATAAGACACCAATGTATTACCATCTGTATAAATTGTAACCTCTGCTTTATTTGAGAATTATCAAATTAATTCATTCACACATTATTTCTTCTTTACACGCCAACATTTTGATCCCCATCCATCAGTACTTTTTATATATTATAGATAGATTATAGATTAGTCACTTAACACTTGTAATTGTACATGATATTTTGTGGTATATAACATGTGAAAATAAAATTATAAATATAAAATAAATATAGTAAATTAAAATTGATAAGAAAATATAAGTTAATTAAACATTTATATAATTAATTTGATTGATAAAAATAATGGTTGAGGCGAAATTTCAAGTCTAAAATAAATACAAAATTAAATATTTATAAATTAATTATTCAGCTTTTCTTTTACATCTATAAAATAAATAAAAATTAAGTTGAATCAAATCCAAAAAATTACCAATAAAATAATAATTTATTAAAATTTAGTAAATTAATTTAATACTTTAGGAAAAGACGAGCTTCAGCTCATTCTTATATAAATAGTAAATTCATGAAGTAGGGAACTCATGTATTGCAAAATGATTATTATTATATATATATATATTTTAAATACAACACTTTCATTTAACTAATATTATTTTAAAATATTTTGGATGGAGTACAATTAATAAATTCATTGAATTAGATTTTAAGAAAATAATTTATAATATTAAAATTAAAAAATTAATTTGATTATTTATGTATTGTCATGAACCATACAAACATTTGAAATTAAAGTGAATGTACAGTTTAAGCCACAAAAAATTATAAAATAATATTTATTGTGGAAAATAATTATACATTGTGACAAGAACTCTACATCTATCAATAATTTTCATCAAAATAATAATACAAATAATGTTAATAATTAAAACAATACTGACGAGACTAAAAATGGCTCATCAATATAGGTTATTCTAGTTAAATTCAAGATAGGCTTGAATGCTCTAGATAGCAAGTCTTATGTCATCCAAACAATCAAGTCCAAGAAATTAGCGGTAATTAGACCCAAGGTCTCATGGACAAGCCACCTCGCGCCTCATCCTAACAGTCATCCAAACACTAGGCAGCTCACTCTAACAGCACATCGCCTTGCCAATAGATGATCCTGCTTAGCTTACAAGGAAAGTCATCTCCGACAATTTCTTACAAGCTCATCTGACAAGCAATCCCTGCCACCTCTAGGAAATGAGATTCAATTATCTCAGCACAAGGCTTCACAACCACTAGCACAAAGCACATCATTACCTTGTCCAACTATAAAATGATGTAACTCTGACTCATCAATCACTAGCAGTCATGCAACCTCTCCTTTCCAATCCCCTCAGCAGGAAGGCACTATAAATATTGCCTCTCTTCCTTCTCAAAGGGACTTTTCCTAGTCATTAGGAAAAGGCTTGGTTGTATAATAGCAACATAGCAGTTTTTCGGTCATTTACTAAGAGGCTGACCTCTTCACAATTCGACTGGTCATCCTTTGAAGCCTAGCACAAGACATTCTTTCCACCCTAAAAAAGGTCCTTCAATAAGAGCCAAAGCCAAAGACTCTTACTCAAACACCCATGGAAAGCAAAGGTATCATCTTTCTAAACTCACTATCTTCCTCGAGCCTTTAACTTCGTACATGTAGTTACACTGACTTAAGCATTAGAGGGCTTGTACCAGGCCATAGGCTTGGTGCCCTTTAATGTTTACTATCTTCTTCCATGTCTTTACTATATGCAAGACGAAGACCTAGTACCAACAACGAAGCTCAGCTCCATTCCTTCTTAATACTAAAGGTCTCGCACCTTCAACACAAGTCCAACATACCTCAACCTCACATCCCCAACTCCTCCGATCAAGGTCCAATACTTTTTTTTTATATATATATATATAAAAGTGATTTTATTAAATAAAAGAGAACAAAGAGAATAAAAAAAAGCATGCTTCCAAAGCAGCTAAACTAGGAACAAGAAAAGACTAAACAATAATGAAAACACCACTGCATATCTTAGAACTAAAACGCAGGGATCCTGAACTCAAAAGCTAATGACAAAAAAGCCAAGAGAGAAGAGAGCAACTAAAGGCTAGCCACTACAAAAATAGGCGCTAGCCACTACAAAATACCCATAATAACATATAAAAATATTAGTAAAATCACTACAACACCTCTAAAGAAACTCAACCTCAAAGCCATGAAAAATCAACAAAATCAAAGCGGATGATGAGAAAATTAAGCAAAAATCTAGGAATTCTTATCAATGCCCCATGAAAAGCAAAAAAATCTGTTAAAAGAAATCCTGCTAGGAAAAGGGAGATTAGGGCCAAGAAAAGAGCAGATAAGAACAAGCCCAAATCAATGGAGAAGAGAGATAAAGACCATTGTGAACAATAATCATCAAGAAATAGCAGAGGTAAGAAGAGGCTCTAAAAATCCAAATTTGAATAGAAGGAAAAGAGAGCTTAACAGAACAACTCCATATGAGACAGAAGCTCAAACGAAACCATAGAAATCAATTTGAGAATATCAACCTTAGAGAAACAAATGCAAGAGAAATTCCACAAAGCTAATGCTTCTAAGGATCAAGAAATAGAATGATGGAGGACTCAATAGAAGCAACATGATTAGCAGTACACCATCATGAGAAGACACACAATGAAGATCACAAAGGAAAGAAGATTCTTACACAATGGCTATGTTGCTTTGAGAAAAAAAAAAAGGTAATCTATGATTGTGCCTTAGAATTAGAAATCTGATCCTTCTAATTGGTTTCCTCTTCTACTAGACGATTACAAATATGATTAATCATAAGTTCTTGATCCCCTTCAAACTTGAAACCTAACTCAGAACCTGTCTTCCAAATCACAGCAACTTCAGCTTTATAAGTGTTTACAAGGATAGTTGCCAAATTATCATTAGGATACAAAATTTGATTGTTCCTATTAAGAATATCACTATCAGAGATAAAAGTATCAACTACTATATCAGATTTGTGATTACCATGGCGACAAACACATTTGTCAGCCAAAACGATCTCAACACCAGGGGAAGGCTTCTTATTTATATTATTTTTCGACTTAAAGAGATGGTTAGATAGCAAGAAACCATGACGAGGAAAGACACAAATGGATCTAATCTTTTTGTTTCTTCTCCCTTTCAAGCTTTTGAGATTGTCGTTTTTGAGTTTCCTATTGGTTCCAATAAGATGGAAAAAAACAAAAGGCTTAAGAGAATGATCAAAATCAAGAGCTCGGGTAGGGCTGGGGGGCTCAATAGGAACAAGAGGAGAATGATTATGATTAAAGGGGGGAAGAGGGCAAAGAGGGATTAGGTGAGATGGGCTTCAATGAAAAAAGAGGGGTAGAGGTTAGGCCCACATCATTTTGTTCAGGCACATCCAAAGCAGGATCTAGGGAAAGATTTTTAGCAGAGGTATTAGCCTCACAATTAAAAGTGGTAGCTATACTAGGGGAGGGTTCCCTAGATCTCAATAATGGATCATGCCAAAAAGCATTCTCAAAAATTGGGAAAGATCATTATTATTGTTTTTTGGGGAAAAGGAAGCGCCATCATCCATGGGAGAAGGTGAAACATCAACATTACTATTTGGAAATAGGAAATCTGAGGGATGTGAATTTAAAGGTATCGAAGAAGAAGATGATGGAATAGGAACTGGTTTTTTTGAATCACCAAACACAAAGACAGTGAAATTCAAAGTCTCTTCCTCTTCAATTCTAATATTAAAAGTGGACCCTGAAATGTTTGCCTTGACTGTTCTACTAATTCTATCAGAACAAGGTGTTGCAATTAACATCCTAGCAACATCAAATCTTTTTGCTTCAATAGTTGCTTTGTCTAAAGAGATGAATGAACTAAAGAGGCAACTAATGAGAGAGAAAAATCTCAAGCACCAAGCATGTAAAGGGACCCCTTCAAGCCTAATCCACACAAAACGCTTAGAACATATATTATTTGGCTCCTAAATCTTTACATGTTCAAACCAAGATCGAAGCCAATTGATACCATTACAGAACACATCCTTCATTTCTTCTTGAGATGGGAAAGTGAGTAAGACAAGATTCCCTCCTATAGGTCTACAAACACAGTTTGAAATTTTTTCTGAGATCAGACTTTCTTGAATGGACTGAAATTTCCCTACATCAACTTTATACCCAACTAAACTACAACCAATCCATGAGGTTTCTGAAGGGTCTGTTTCAAAGACAAGGTTGTTAGATTGAGGGACTTGAGCTCTTTTACCATTAGGGGCACATTTAACAACATCAATGAAAAGGCAATAATCTCTATTAATGATGGGAGAAAAATTATTTGGAACAAGCTTAAAGACTAGATTAGGGAAAGAAGTTTGAGGTCTATAAGAGAAGGTGTGTCTGTTTCTATCAAAATGAGTATAGCGAACTAAGGCCATCTTCAACCCAAAACACCAAAATGCAGTAACTTTTACACTAAAATGGTGTAACTACAGTAAATTCATCTCCAACCATTAACTTCATTTCTAACACCAAAAAGAATATTCCATTTATATTCCCTTTTATCTCTCATTTTATTTTATTTTTATTACTTTCATACCATTTTGTTATTTTACAAATTATGCCCAAAGCTATTTTTTTTTTACATATTCATTCAATAAAAATATATGCATTTTGTACTAGTTATTATATATTTTTATTATCCATTTTTTATTTGAATTTTTTATTGAAATAATATTCAATTATAAGATAAAAAAATTATAAATATAGGACATAAATGAAAAATTTTCCATATGTTTAATAAATACAATAATTATTAGGTTTTTTAGATAATTTAAAATAAAAAAAAAGGAGCAAAATGCCGTTATACAGTGCCACGCCAATTTTGGCGTGGCACTGCACTGTACATATACTCATGAATAGCGTGAAGGATGGCGTGCGTTGGAGTAGATTTCTACTGCAAATTGGCATCTCCAACCCAAAAATAGCGTAGGTTAGAGATGCCCTAAGTGAACCTATCCAGGTACCATTAACTTTCTAAAGAGTTTCTTCAAGATCTTGATCCCCAGGTGGCCTAACAAAGCCAAAACAACAACCCAATTTATTTAGCTTTTTTGGAATAAAGACATCAGAAACCTTAACAAATCATTCAAAAATTCTTCTTAGTCAAAAAGTTGGCCAATCACTAGGTAAATTATCCACATACAGGTTGATAATATTTAAGGCTGAGATCATACCAGAAGAAGGTGGGTAGGGCGGATAGGGAATGATGAGAGGAAGGGACGACGGTGGGAGTTTAGTCATGATGGGCTTGGTGAAAGGTAATATTCTCTCTTCAAAGCCTAGACTTAGCGCCTCGGGCTCCCCTATGCCGATTGATGGGTGGCCTCAAGGCCCAGAATCTTCCAAGAAAATCTCATCAAATACGTTTATATTTTGTACAAAAACTTTTATTAAAAAAATTAAAAATAAAAACATGGATGAAACATATAGAGAATTGGGTATAATAGAAGGGGGAAAAAAAGATTGAAAGAACATATCTCGTCAACTTCAACATTGAAAATTCCTTTTATAATTTTTTTTTTCAAATTAAATAAAAAAATCACTAAAAAAGTATTCTTCTATACATTCCTAAGTTACTAATGAAGATAGAGAATTATAGTAAGAAATCAAAACATACAAATAGTAGAATAATAATTTCAGTTTTGATTTTGTTTTATCATTTGAAATATTATAGTAGCTAGTATTTGTGTTTAAATATAAATTGATTATTGATAAAAAAAAAATATTTATTATTATTACTTATGTTTTCTTCTTACTGACAGTGATGAAAAAATTCTTGATTTTTAAATTTAGTGATTATATATAAAAATCATTATATATTTAAAAATAGAAAATAAAATTCAAATTCAAATTATCAAGGTGTGTTTATTTTGAGATTAATATAGGGTAACATTTACTGGAGTAACATCATGGGGTTTTCTATATTGAAGTTAAATTTGTTGTTGCATTTGGCAAATAAAAAAAAGTTAAATTTGTTACTTTTAGATAGTTCTTAGGGGATTAAGGTTGATAGGTGATTCGCTTTCAATTATTACGGGATTTTCTTGTAATCTTTATTTTAATTTAAATATTTAAAATCTTCCTGGCTTATAAAAAAAAAAAACTTATTGGAGTAACAATTTATCCTTTTTTAACTGTGTTTAGTAAGCCAAGGTAAATATTTCACCCACTTAACGTTTTATTCCAAAACACAAGAGAGCTAATTTTTAAGGGTTTTGTTAATATAGAGTTAATTTTTTTATTTGGACAAATTTGTATTTATTTACTTCACCCTTTTATTTTCTATGTTGTTTAATAATATATATATATATATATATATATATATATATATATATATCACAAGAGAGATTAAACGGTTTAGCCATGTTGTCTATTGAGAAAAAAATGACAGCTAAATTTGATCTAATTGAAATTTTTGTACACCAAAAAGCGAGAAGAGTATTAAATTTTTCTTCTTAAATTTAGCTGTGTATTATTTGATTTCATTTGTTGCATCAGGTGTAGTTTATGATTATGAATTGTAATTTGTGTTATATTGAATTTTTTGAATTTTTTCACATATTATTGACACTCTTATATTCCTCTCAAATGTACTTAGGATAGCTTATTGGTTTGGATAAATTGCATCTAAATGTTATGTTTTCCCATATTTTATCATTATTAACAATATTTATTCTTATTACCAAAAAAACAAAATATAAATTTGAGTTAATTTATTGGATTTTAATGATAATTTATTTGTATTTAAAAATTAATTATTATATTGCATTTGAATTTATTAAATTTACTGTATTTCAGATTTATTAAAAAAAATATATTTATATAAAGGGTTGAAAAATTGAAGACCTCATTTTTTGAAATTATCTAGGGTCTCTAAAATATTGAAGTCGGCCCTATTTATATATATTATATATTATAGATAAATAGATAGATTTTTTTGATGAAAACAATCGAGATACCAAATCATTCTCTCTGAGAAGTTAAGGTTCACACGGGGCCGATTCAAGGCAAAGACCACTAAGGCCTATGTTTAGGGCCTAAAAAATAATTCATTTTCCAAATATACATGTTATAAATATATTTAAATTTATTTAATATATACATATATATATTATTAATTTTGTAGAGTTTTGACTTTGTTAAACTTTTTAAACAAATTTAATTAGAGTAATAAATGTTGTCAATTATAATTTATTTGGTAAATTGTAAAATATCTTGAAAAAAAAAGATAATCGTTGGAACACTTAACTTAATTGGTTTTATTAAAAAAAAAACATTACTATTAAACTTTACCTTCTCAAAATTTTCTCTATATATTTACAAAAAAAATAATAATCAAAATTTCATTTTTCTCCTATTTTCTCCATTCTTTATTTTTCTTCTATTTTCTTTATCTTCTATTTTAAAGTGTGTTAACAAAAACTCAAAATTCAAGTTTATATCATATTGTTCATATTTAATTTTTTCTCTACAATTATTTATTCTTAATTTTTATTATTTACAAAATTATTTAACTAAATGATGTACATTTTCATATTACTGAATGATCATGAACAATAAGAACTTCGAAAATTGAAAATTAATGCTAGTAAATTTTAAATTTGTTTATTATTATAAAATCAAAATCCTTGAAAATTAGTTATATTGAGAAGAAAAAAATTGAAAATATATTTCAATTTTTTGTAATTAAAATTCTTTCCTTTATAGCAATATGTGTTTTTTTTTAATGCAGGAAAGATAAGTTTTATGAAAGATTTAATAATTTTTATAATATATTTATATTATTAGAAGACAAAATTAACTTCTACTTAGGGTCACAAATACTATTAAATTATAAAGTTTGCTCAATTCTTTTCATAGTTTTATAATGTTACTACGAACAATCTAAAATTTAAACATAGTTGATCTTGAATTTAAAGAAGTTGTTGTTGGGAAGATACTTTTAGCAGCTAATCATATCTTGATAATACAGTAGTCCAATTTAAATGTGCAAATGTACTAAGAGCAAGACTAATCAAATAACCCATAAATACATAACATAAATTGCTTAAATAGAAGTTCTAGACCATTTTTTAGAGTAGGGTACGTAAATGACATAAAAAAAAAAAAAAAATCATTAAACTTTTGATTATTTTCTAATGTGATGACTAAAAATTAATTTCATATTAGATAAATCATTAAACTTCAATTTTATTTTCAATCAATGGTTATGTTATAAATTTTGGTCAACTTATTGCTGTACCTGATGATGTGGCGTGACACTTCAGAATATTAGTCTGAGCAGCAAAATGGGAGCCTACAAAAATCTTTCCCCTCCTGCATAAATGACACATGGCCTGTAAGACCCACCATTTAATTTATTTTCACTTCCACCATTATCTGTTCCCTTCCTACCATAGTTTTAAATAACGGATATACGTTGCATATCCGCCGTTTTATTTAAATTTTTTAGCGGTTTGATATGTTATTTGTACGTTACATACATATTAATAGGAATTAGTTCAGAATCGATATTGAATCGCTCGATACATATTGATACGACCGTTATTTAATGTTATGGACGTGACGTATCAGTACAAAATAATAATTATTATTATTATTTTAAATTTTTTAAATTTTATTAATTTAAATTATGAATATATTATTTAAAAAAAACTATTATTTTATATTTTTCATATATTTTTTATATTTTTCATATATTTTTTATATTTTATTAATGTAAATTATTAGTATATTGTTCTTTATATTATTTATAAAAGAGTTTTTTTTTTAATATTTTTAGAACATTATTGATAGTCTTGACAAAAGTCATTTCTTTGTAAAAAATTTTGTTTGTAAACGTAAATTATTAATTGAATTTTATATTATGGCTATATTTGTCTTCAATAGCGCGCAAAATAATCAAGATCCTCCATGACACTCTTTTTGGTGGTGATTAGTTAATCTTGTGGTCTATTTATTTTTTTCATATTGCTTTATTTGTTTATAGAGTATGATGGTTTTTTTTTTTTATCTTATTCATCTTGAATAATGTGATTTTTTCCCCTCATGAATTAATAAAATAATATTGATTTATCAAAAAAAATTTAAAATTTTTAAATCAAGATAGTATTCTATTAGAAATTTATGTAACTTAATTATTGTTATTATGCATTATTTATAAATATGTTATATAATTTGAATTT
>CATKHJ011138487.1:0-10199 GCA_949750685.1 Vernicia montana
AATCACATATATAATATAAAAGTCAATGGGAGTATTTTTGTAATAAAAAGTAGTTAAATATGCATTTTTTTAAGTTTTCTTTTTTGAGAGTATTTTTATAATATTTTCTTCTTTTTTATGTATTTGTGTAAAAAACCCTAAAATTTATCCAAAAAGAACTGGACTTTCTTATTTAAACTTGAGATGGGCCCAAATAGTTTTCAACTGAGCCCATAGTTACCATCTACTGAGACAGAGAGACAGAGCTTGAATCTTGACTACAGCGAAGCTTTCTCCGCTTTAACGAATTTCAAGATCTACTCTCAATTTCCACAAAATCAAACCCTAAATTCTCTAAATTCCCCAAATTCCAAATCTCCATGTCTTGCTTAGCCCTTTCTCTCCAACCTGCCAATGGGTCCGATATCTTGCTCCAGACCCGTGAATGGTTCCCGCCCGCCCGTGCTCTCGTCGCCACCTCCTCCTTCCGGAAAACCCGATTGGCATTTACAGGAACCAAACATCATTCTAATAACCCTAACCACCATCAATATGCGGCAGATGATTCCGCCGCTGAATCTATCGGCGATGACCCTCTTGCCGCTTCTAGTGGTCAGCTTATCGTCGGCGTTGAGAGCAGGTACCGTGTCGTTTATCGTCTGGTCAATGGAATCTATGTGCTAGGTATTACCACTGCCGATCAGGATAATTCGATTAATGTGTTTGAGTGTATTCATATTGTTAATCAAGCTGTTAGCGTTATTGTCACCGCTTGTCGTGGTGTTGATGTTACCCCTGAAAAGTTGAATAGGAAGTATGCTGAGATCTATATGGCTTTGGATATTGTATTGCGTGGTGTGAGTAATATTAGGCTTGCAGCTATGTTAGGTTCGATGCATGGTGATGGTATTGCTAAGATGGTACACTCTGCTTTAGATACAGAGAATAAAATTCGAGGTGCTGATAATTGGCCTGCAGTTGAAGTGCACGCTGTTGAGCATCAGACAAGTATTGAGGCATTTTCGAATGCTAGATTTGAGTTGCCGCCTGAGACAATTGCGGCAGGAGATGAGGTGGCTGCAAGTCTTGCACCTGTTGTAAGTGAGCCGCAGGATCAGAAGCAAGAGAAACAGGAGGAGGCTGAAGCACCAAAGGATCCGTTTGCTGCAAGTGAGTCAATTAACAAGCAGGAAGAGTTGGTGGGTGATTTTAAAAAGGATAAAAGTCAGTCTACAGATTTGCAACTTGCATTGGCGGGACTGGAAGTAACTACATTGCCGCCTGCAGAGGCAACACAAGCTACACATATAACTGTGGAGGGCTTTGAAGGGGATTATGGTGGTATTGAGTTCAGCCATGAGCAGGCTTCTTTGGGAGAAACTTTTGAAGGGTTTGGTGATGCTTGGGGTGGTGGATTGGATGCATCAGAGTTTGTGGGACCAAAGAAAATTCCAAAACAACAAGGTCTTGGTGGCCTTGAATTGCTGCAAACTGGAGATAGCGGTGATGCGACTGCTGCAGCTAAGGCTGCAAGTGGAGCAGCAGGTACTCCTCTTGAAAATCTTTTAGTTCAGAAAACTGAAATGAAGGGTCCAGAAATGTACATTGTTGAAGAAATTAGCGCAGAGTTTAGGGAATCATTGCTTGCTAGAGTTGGATTGATGGGTGTGGTTTACTTGAGAACATTGCCCCCAAAAACTGCTGGTGATAAAGAAACTGAGTTTTCATTTAGGGTTGATAACACAAGCGCGGTTAAAAGATTTGTTATGCAGAATTCAAAAGTTAGTAGTATTGGTAATGGGATGTTTCATGTGAGGACTGCACCATCTGATGAGCCTTTACCAATATTGAAGTATAGCCTGTTACCTAGGTTAACCCCATTGCCATTGAGGGTTCGTCTTATACAACGACGAAGTGGGACTTTACTTTCTATGATGATCCAGTATGTCTCCAACCCAGATTTGCTTGTGCCACTGAGTGATGTAACATTTATTTTGAAATTACCAGTTGATCCAACATTGTTAAAAGTTTCGCCTAAAGCTGTGTTGAATAGGACAGAGAGAGAATTGAAATGGCATGTCCCAGAGATTCCACTAAAAGGTTCTCCTGGTCGGTTGAGGGCAAGGATTCCTGTGGATTCTAGTGAGGGAGAGGGTGATGAAGAGATTGAGGCTTTTGGTTACGTTAAATTTTCCATGCAAGGAACTACTACATTATCTGGAATCTGTCTACAGCCTGCTTCTGAGGGTAAGACAGACTTTTATGAGGTTAGTCACAGATATCAGAGTGGGGTTTATATGTGCAATTGACAGATAAGATAATGTAGATGCCTGCTTACAGATTGTTGTGCTTTGATTTCTCTTCTTTTTCCTGTTAAAATGAGGTTTGTGGTTTCCATGTGCTTTTGTATCATTCTTTGATATTTTGAGCTTGTAACTTAGTTGCGAATTATGTGAAAACTTTGTGGGAATATGCTGTTAGCTGGTATTTTTGTTAATGAATAGTTAATTTTTTTTCTCTGTGTCCATGTTTTATTTTATGAACTCCATTAGCTGTAATGTAATTACAAATTAATGGCCATATTTTCATTTGACTTGAAATATCGATATATCCAAGCTAACTAGCAACCAAATGAATTGCGCCTTCCCCTTTTTCCTAATAGGGCAAAATGTGCAAGTGATCTTGTTACTCAAATGCTGGTCTTGTTTAATAGCAGGATTTACTTGCCTACTTGCTAAATAACGTGGTGAGTCTGGTGACACAATCATATGCTAGTTCATCAGTGGGAGGTTTAGTTGCTTTTTGTAAATTGAAACAATGATAAGAGAGTAGTTACAGAATCTGGTGTTCAAATTTATTTGTTAGAGATGATAAAACCCATTTTTGGGTACTCACCTACAAGTTTAAGCTTTATGTTGAGTGATTATTTGATATCATATCAAAGCCCTTTCAATCAAAAGGTCTAGAGTGAAAATCTTAAGTGCTCTCTATTATCTATTAAAATTGAGCGCAAGGTAGTGTCGGACCAGTTCTTGTCCCCGCTTCTAGCCGAATAGGCTTTCTTGTGATAGGGCGTATTGAAGATATTAAAACCCATTCTTCCCTTCACCTACAAGCTTGAGTTTTTAGTGGTGTGGTTCTTTGACATTACTAAAGAGATAATAATTGTAACATTCATGATGGCACCACAGAGTGGAGATAGATTTCGAATGAATGAAGTGATCCTGTAATCCTAGTTTGTCAAGGTTCTATACAGTTTTTCCCTGTTTTCCTTTCTGATGTCATGCAGTAAATCTGTCATAATAAAGTGATGAGGTTGTTCCATGTGAAACAACTCACCATCATCATGCATGTATGAAAGACATTTGGAGAAAAATTTAAAGCATCTATCTGGAGGATGGTATGCCATGGTCTTAGTTTTAACAAAGTTTGGAGCTTGAAAGGTAAAAAGTCCGGATATTTGTTTACTTGTTGTAATTCAAATTACCTTTGTCCATCTAATTCTCCAATGTAAATTGTTTTCTTCAATTTGTTGCCATCATCTCACTGATATTCAATTGACACCACTACTTTTTATTTACCTTGATGAGCTTCTCACTATTGTTACATAGAATGGATGTCAAGGTTAGACATTCCAAGAAACCTAGTTGTTTTACATTCAAAATTAGATAATAAGCTAAGAAAAAAAAATTGTGGAAGTTCAAACCTTTCTCCCATTTTCATGTGATAGATTTCAAAGAAGTTTTTTTCATTTCATGCTCAACCTCGATACTTAACCTGATTTGAAATGTATATTGCTACATCCAAACTTATAAAAAATTTTGTAGGAATGACCTAAGAATAAGTCCTCTCTTTTTCTATTTGCTGTTGGCTTGGGATTCTCTAGGTCTGTAGTTCCTTTATTACTGTTGCTCATTGCCTGGAACCTGCACAGCTTTGAATAGGATGAAAATTCTTAGTCTTCTGCATCACATGTGCACACATGCATATGCCTACTTCATGAAATACCTTATGCTATTGATTCTTGCTTGCAATTGAATAATCTTAAAATCTTAGGATGTAGGGATCTTCTTCAAGTTTCCATAATGTTCATTCATTGGAGATTTTACAATTTATTCATGTAACAAAGGAAGAGATTGATAGAGTATCATGGTAACATGTTCCCATTGTGGATCCTATATTGTTCAATACAGGTCTTCACACTGAATTAGTGAGTAGGCTGTTAGCTATATATGCCATTCAGAAATTTTACATAATGGTTGTGAGAAATTAAACCTAACATCCTCCTGGATCATGGAAAATTTTCTAGGATATTAAGTTCTTGATTATCTCACGAATTTGAGATATAGTTGATATCTGATGGACCAAATAAAAACAAAAATAAACAAGAGAAATAAATATTTGCTGATACTATTATGAAGCAAATACATATCATGAGACATTTAGCTTACCTCTTAATCCTTGAGATAACTCAGGAGAAATTTTCTGTAATTTTTTCTAGCTTTTAGATTGAGATTATCTGATAGAAATGATGGGGAATGCAACTCGTCATTTGTGAAGAACTCAAACTTGGACTTTTTCTGTGAGTCAGCAGACACAGAACTGTTGCCTAAGCAATACAGTAACTGGAATTTTCTTGGTTCTTTTCTTTTCTTCTCTCTTTTACCCCCTCCCTCCTCCTATGTTTCTCTATATTTGCATATATGATTGAGCAGTTAATTTTCTTTCTTGCAGCTTTTGTGAGACATATTTTATAATTATTGCATCTCTTACATTTTTCCTTGAAATTGCTGAAATGAAGTTTTATGGTATTGAGAAATTAGGGACATATTTTGAATTAGATTTGCTATCATACATCCCAATTTATCTACTTACAGAAGCAGGCTTATCGGAATTGTATTTTAGGCTTTTATTGCATGCCTGAAAATTGCATTGCTATAACCTAGTTTAGTTTCCACAAAATGTGGATTTTGATTTCATGGATGTTAATGAAAAAAGAAGAAGCAAGGTGGTCAAGCTAGGACAAGTTGTTAATGGTTCAGGGTGGATCATTTGGTGATGCTTTCTGAAATTCTGAAACATATATGCGTCTAGCTTCTGGACTGAGGTGGGTGGACAATTTCACATTGACTATCAAGTTTTGTTTAGGACATAATAGAGTACTTTCTAACTTTATACTCTTCAACTACATATAGACTCTTCTATATATGTTTTATTTATTCAAGTAAATTAGCTGTTAGCCAGTATTTTATTTTGTTAACTTTAGGATTCATTCCATTTGTGGCAAACAAATAAGAATTCATTTTTAGCTGTAGAATTAATTTGCAATTGAATTTTCATGTATGATAAGCTATATATTAATACCTAGAATTTAATTGAATTCAAATAAGAATTGTGTTTGGACTTTGGAACAAATGGAGTATTGAATTCAATTCCTTTTTCCTAAAATTGTCTACAAACAATGGAGGCATTTGAATCTAATTAATTATGTAGTTGAAGTGGGGTGGAATTCATTTGCCAATTTTATCATGTTTTACAAAATTTGCTCAAAGCATATTGAATTCTTGTTATCCTAATATGATCAAATCTAGAATTGCAAATGAATTTTAAGGAATTTGTTTATTCCAAACAAGGGGCTAAGAGTATTCTGGTAGTTTCTATGCTTTGCTGGAACAGGCCGACTGTAATACACTGGTTCTTATTATGAGTTGTTTAACTTTTATTGGATCTTTATACTTGGAGTACAAGTTTTACAAGGATTATAGAAGGTTCCATTCAGCTATTTTGAGTTTCTATTCACACACGCGCTCTTGTGATGCTTCATTATAGAAGCGTTAATGTGAACAAATTTAATGGAATTTTCCAGCAATTGTAGTTTGAATTATATGATGCAATTCAACCCTAGATATGATGCAATAGTGAACTTTGGATGTGATACTTAAGGCATTGAAATGTGAAGCTTAGAATCTAATCTCCTTTCCTCTATTTTGCTAGTAAACTTGAATATAATTCTGGAAATCCCTTCTATCAAAACCTAATCAAATAGCATCATCGATTTTCTCAAAACAGTCTGGGTACTGTTCACAGTGCTAAACCGGTACCAACCTGCTCTGCAAACTGCTGTTATAAACTGTTGTTTCTTGTATTATTTTGCTTCCTTATCTTACTCATTCACAAACTATATGTCCATATTAATTCTTCTTGTCCTAGTTTTCAAAGCAACCCAAAACTAGTCGAAATTAGCCTAATATGCTAGCTGTCCTACGTTAAGAACTTTTGCTCGAGATATAGTTCTTTACATTATTTATATTCTCTTGAGCCTTGACAGAATTAGTTTCTGAGGTTTTTTTGGTTAATTAATTTGATGAGAGAAGTAGTCAACTGGTTTTTGTACTTACCATGGTGTTTATGTTGTGTAACTTTACTGGATGTGTTTCATGTGTTAATAAACAAAACTTTTATCTTAAATTGGTGATCAAAAAGTTTGATGAAGTCCTAAGCCAGTGTACTTCAATTTTTTTTTTTTTTTTTTTTTTTTTTTTAAATAGATGGTTCCATTTCTGTGAATTCATCGAAAGCATATATTTGTAGAATTTTCACCCACTTTCATGTTTTACTTGTTTTTGCTTGTGTTATAGTCGAGTTTGCAGAAGAAGAAGAAGATACTTGATTCCGTCAAAAGTAGATAACAATTCCAATTTTCAGGTAAGAAGGATACTTGGTTAGTAATCAGATGATATAAATAGTTTACGCTCATTGTATTCCACATTGTATTTTCTTTGGAGATTCTCTCTCTCTCTCTTATCTTAATGCTGAAGTGCTGTGCTGGAGTTGATCTCCATAGCCCCAAGTTAAGGTAATATCTGTTAATATTTGGCTAGTGTGTATGGTTTGCTGAATTTGATGATTATGTCCATATAACAGGATACAAGCATATGTTCTTGTAATTTTCTGTCCCTCCACTCTTCCACTATTCATTCACTGAAAATTTTAAAGCTTGTTTTGCATTATATTGTTTTCCTTATGGCTCCATTTCTTTTGTTGTTCTGCCTATTAAATGGATTTGATTTGAGAAGTATGCTATATCATGGAATAGCTTATCACTGTTTGTATATGTCACATTATTACTGCATAATCCTATTGCTGCAATTTTCTCTTACACTACAAATTGCCCTTTCACTATAGTCACTACATAAATCTTTTCTATGTTTTTAACTTGGATTATGTTTGGTAAGCTTGGAATGGAATGGAATATAATGAAAATGTTCTAAATTGATAAGATTGATTATTTTCAAGAAAATAATCAATTTTATTATTTTTATTTTCTTAATTAAAATTAATGTATTTATTCGTCAGAGAAAACTATTTATTTTATAAAATTTCCATTTAGAAGTCTTATCATTTTAGGATTTTAATTATATTTGAGAGTTATTCTAACTTGTTGCGGGCTCGCATTTTTGTAAGAGTTTTGATTTTTTTTATTTAATTTGTATTTTTTTTAAATATTTTAATGTACATGATCTATTATTGTTATTTTTTATTAAATTTAAATATTATTATTTTTTTGGGTAATTTACGATTTAGTTATTGAGGTTTGCCTAAATTAATGATTTGATCCGTGCAGTTTAAGAAGTGAGCTCTTTAATATCTGAAGTTTTATTCCATTACACTAAATAGTCATTTTGTTACTTTTTTCATTAAAATTTTATGAAAATTTAAAATGTCTCTTATTTGCAATTAAATTTTTCATTCTCCATATTTCCTTCAATAACAGATCCAAACTCTCCTCCAAACTTTTTTGGAATTCTTTTGCGGGCTACTTTGAGTTTTTCATATTTATTGTATTTTTAAGGAAGAAAAGAGGCAAAGATGAAATGGAAGATAGCTTAGACTAACTATTGGAAAAACCAGAATTGAAATCAATCAACAAATCAAATTTAGCAAATTAATCAAAATTAAATTTACATATTAAACAATTTAAATTTACAAATTAAACAAATTAATTTTTTGAATTTTATTATAAATTAAATAAATGAAATTTACAAATTAATCAATCGAATCAATATCTAATTCACAAACAAATTTATTTTAATGGTTGCATTGAAAATGTGAGAGAGATCTAGAAAATGGGTGCCTCAAATCCTGAGAGAAACCCAAAGAGAGAGACCCAAAGGACCAACAACAATGGCTTTTCGATCTATTTTTTCGATGATAGATCGGGGGTAATATGAATACTAAAATGTAGCTGGAGAAAAGAGGATTTTAGCCATGTAAAAATATTTGGGAAAGGAGCTATAGAACTGTTGGAAATGACTTCAGAAGTTTTCAGTGATCGGCTACTTCAATTGGTGATTGCGCCACCATTCAATGGCGATTTGCGATTATTTTATGAAGAATAGCCTATTAGCGGCCTAGCTGCAGTGTCGCGTAGAAGTTGTTAGAAGTGCGTGGATCAAGGTTGTAACTCATTTTTCTCTCTCCTCTCTCTTGGTTCCTAATTTGTTTTTATTTTCTGCTTTTTTTTATTAATTTATTTGTTGATGATTGTTAGAGGCTCAAATCTGAGTAGAAAAATGAAAGGTATGAATATTTTAGATATTAATAATTATTTTCTTATTTTTAAATTTTTTTTAACTGAATTTTGAAAAAAATTGGACGGATTGACCAATTGTTTTGACGGAATAAAACATTAAGGACTGAAATGTTCATTTATCAAACTGTAGAAATTAAGTCATTAATTTAAGTAAATCTCAAAGACTAAATTATAAATTACTTTTATTTTTTTTATTAAATTTAAATATTATTTTTGATAATTTTAAATATTAATATTAAAATATATATATATATATATATATATATATATATGAGTCGAGTTTATTATATATGAGTCAATTGAAAAATAATAAAAAGATCTTTATTGGTCTATAAAAATTTTCAATTGTGATTTACAAAAATATAATGATTTGAAAAAAAAATTGATTAGGTAGTTTCATGTAAACTTAATTTTTTAGAGTTATTTGACAAGAAGAAAAAATTTCTAAACAATTTTTGAACACAACAAAAATTTTATCAACTTTTATTGTTAAGTGTTTGGTAAAATTATTATTAGTTGTTGTTAATATGTTTAATGATAATTAAGGATAAATATTAAAATTTATCTTTTTATTTAAATATTATTTAAATAGAATAATTTAGTCTTTTTATTTAAACAAATAGAAGTTGTTTCATAAAAATTTCAAATTGAAACTTTTATAAATAACAGCTGATTGATTACTTAATAGCTAACAACTATCACTAAAAAAATAACCAAATAACTAAATGAGTTTGATGCAATTATTGGAAACTAAAAAGTTAACAGCTCAAAAAGTTTTATCAAACACTTAGATATCTTAAAATTTTTTCTTATATTTTCATCTATTTATATGTTAAACCAAGGGGGGCAAATTGAAAAATAAAAATCCTACAAAATAGGTCAAAATATACTTTAAAGCAAACATCGTTGGAAAAGGAAACATACCCAAAATCAGCTTGTCTCTTTCTCTCTCAGTCCCCCTTTGCCTCTTCTTTACTTTGGCTATATCTAGGTTGTGATCGGTCATTTCGGCTAGTGACAAGCCTAAAATTTTCGTTTTCCTTAGTTTCTCTCCTTTTATTCTTGTTTTCTACTTTTTTTAGTTTGGTTTTAGCCTTCTTTATGTAGGGTTTTTTGTGCTTCTTTTTGTGGAGCTTTTTGTACTTCCTCTTATGGAAGAAGATTTAAAATCTATCATAGTCTTAACTCGGTCTACTCAGAAATCAAGAAGTATCTCTAGCAGTGGTGTCCTCTTGTCTCGGCTTACCCGTTGAGCAAGTAGCTTTTAAAGATGGCAAAACTCGATCCGTCTCGATGGAAAATTCATCCCCGCTTCGAACCCGATGGAGAATTCCCGCCCCGTCTATAGTAATGGGGCGGGGATGGGATTGAGCCTCCCCACTTCGCCCCGCATCGACTCCATAAAATTAATATATATGTATTTTTTATTATAATTTCATATTTTATATATATATATATATATATATATATATATATATATATATATTATTAGTTTTCTTTAAAATTATATTATTGAGTATTTAATTATATTATTATTATTATTTAAATATTAATTAATAATATATAAAACTTAACATAAATATATATAATATTTTTGTCAAAATATATAAATTATGAAGTTTTAACA
>CATKHJ011138563.1:0-14732 GCA_949750685.1 Vernicia montana
TATACATGTATAGTACAAACGTGAATAATATTTGTTACATTGGATTTTATATTTTATTTATTAAATTTTCAAAATAATAATATATTTTTTTTACATAAAATGCCATTTTATTTAAATATTATGTAAATTAAATTAAAAAAATTATTAATAAATTTGTGTTAAAATTATTTAGCGACGGATTAGAAACGACTTAGCGACGGATAATCCGTTACTCTACACACTATTATAGCAAGTGTTAGCGACGGAAATAAAGTGTCGCTAATTTTAGCGACGAATTAGAAACGACTTAGCGACAGATATTTTAGCGAGTGTTAGCGACGGACATAAATTGTCGCTAAATTTAGCGACAGTTTAGCGACGGAAAAAATTCAGTCGCTAAATTTTGCGATAGATTTTTTCGTTGCAAATTGCATCGCAAAATTTAGCGACGGATTAATTTTAGCGATGGACTATGATCGCTAATCCGTCGCTTATTTTAGCGACGGATTAAATCCGTCGTTATTTTTTTTGCGAGGAGCATTTTAGCGACGTATTAAATCCGTCGCTATTTAAAATTAGCGACGGATTTTTCTATTTTAGCGACGGATTAATCCGTCGCTAATTCGGTAAAATCTTGTAGTGTTTTGAGAATGCCACTAAAACAATCATGCTTCCTGCTGCCTTTCAAAAGGTAAAAGACCCAAAGGTGGAGAAATGTATTAAGACTTGAGGGGCAAGTTAGATGAAGCTGTTGAGTGGGATTACCATCCAATCCCCTAACCTAGGAGAACCTAAGCGAGTCATTTTTAAGAAGCCTTCGAAGGTGATGACCAAACACATAAAGTCATTGTGCATAGAGGCCTAGTTAAATGGGTGGCCTATTAGAGGATGAGGGGACACATTTTGAAACTTAATCCCCTCAAGTGTGCATTTGGAGTGCGAGCATGTAATTTTCTCGTATTCCTAGTTCATTAAAGGGGGGTGGAAATTGATCAGAATAAAAACGAAGAAATTATGAAAGCGAAGCCTCCACAAAATAAGAAGGAATTGCAAATATTCTTTAGGTAGATTAATTACTTGAGGAGGTTTATCTCAAACTTGGCTGGAAAAGTGAAGGAATTCTCTAATCTTTTGAATTTAAAGAAGGAGGAGGAGTTTAGGTGAGAGGATAGTCACAAAGCTACCTTAGATAAAATCAAACAGTATCTCACAAATCCTCATGTCCTAGTTCCCCCCGAGAGAAAGACATCCTCTCAGGTTACACATTTTCGCCGTTCAAAAGTCTATTAGTTTTCTCTTATCTCAAAACAACTCAATGGGCCATGAGCAGGCTGTATACTACTTAAGTAGAGTTATACTACTTAAGTAGAGTTCTTTCTCCCACAGAAGCTCAGTACTCATCAATTGAGAAGATGTGTCTAGCCCTTTACTTTGTTTGCACTAAGCTACATCATTACTTGATTAAATATAGGGTATATGTGATTTCTCAAACTGATTTGATGAAATACATATTGTTTAGGCCGCTCATAATAGGAAGGATTGGGAAGTGGTCCTTGGCTTTGGCAGAATATACCTTGATTTATTGCCCTTAGAAAGCTGTGAAATGGTAGGCATTAGCAAATTTCTTGGCAAATCATCCTTGCTTAGAAATGAAGAAAGAAAGGGAACCAAAGTTTCAACGTGTGGGGTAGAAGCAGTACCTTGGACTTTAAAGTTTGATGGGTCTAGTACTGAAGGAGTTATGGTGGCAGCAGTGGTGATCACATCTCCCACAAGAGCCAAGATAGTCCTTTCTTTTAATTTGGGGTTCGAGTGTACTAATAATCAAGTGAAGTATAAGGCTTAGTTGATTGGCCTTAAGATTCTCCATGACTTGGGGGCTGAAACAATGCGTATTATGGGAGATTCTTAACTAGTCCTTCACTAATTATCTGGACAATATAAATGCAGTAGTTTGTCTTTGGCAATCTATTATGCAGCAGCAATCCAACTTCTTGATTCCTTCAGATATTTGTCCTTGGAGCATATACTTAGGGAAGAGAATTGAGAGGCAAATTTGTTAGCACAAATTGCATCAGGGTTAAGGATATCGGAGGAACTTACTTATAGAATAATCCTGGTGGAAAACAAGACTCACCCATCATTATTGGAGCATGGGATGATGGTAGACTCTTTCAACACTAATGTTAACATTGCAGAGGATTGGAGGATGACATTGAAGAAGTACTTAGGGAATCCTACCTATAAGGTTCCTTATTGAATCAAAAGTACAGACACATAATTTTATGTTGTTAGAAGGAGAAATATTTAGAAAAGGGTTTGACGAGCTACTGGTGAGATGCCTTGGGTTCCTAGAAGTTATGGAAGTGATGAAACAAGTACATGAGGGAGTGTGTGGAGCTCACCAGGCAGGAGTAAAGATGAGGTGGCTCCTCCGAAGGCATGGGTATTACTAGCCATCCATCTTGAGATACTGTATTAATTATTCCAAGGGATGTCGCTAATGCCAAAGGTATAGGGTATTTCAGAGGGTCCCTGCATCAGAACTACACTTAATAATGAAGCCTTGGGCATTCAGAGGATGAGACATTGATTTGATTGGGAAGATCTATCTTGCTTCCTCTAAGGGTCATTCCTTCATCATTATTGCCACAGACTACTCCACTAAGTGGATGGAGATGATCCCCTTGAAGAAGGTGGAACAGAAGGACGTTATCCAGTTTATTAAAGAACACATCATATATATTCATTTATATATTTTTCTACATATCCATACAATATAGTTTATATTTCACATAAAAAATAAACTATAAATTAAAAAAATATAAATTAAATATATATAATATTTTTAAAAAATAATAATATATATAATCGGGTTGGGTTATACCATTACCCGAACCCGACTCGAATAAAAATCTAAAAATTCGTTCCAATCCGGCGGGGCGGATAAAATTACCATCTCTAAGTGAGCTTCCTTTGAAGTCCTTAAAAGACCATAGAAATCTTGAAAATCATTAAAGTTCAATTTTTTCTTTTCTTTTTACCATTTCAATTTAAGAGTATAGAATTTTTTGTAATAGCTTGACATTTTTGGAGTAGATGCTTGAATTCCCATTTTATTTTGCACTTATTTGAAGTTTACAAAATATTAAGAGAAAAATATGTTGTGCACTTAAATTTTAGAATATATATTTTATTAATAATTCTTAATTTTGCATAAAATTTTAAATTTTATTTGGTTAAACTTGCAATTCTAAAAAAATAATAATAAAAGAATCACTAGACAAATAGGTTTTTGAATTGGTAACACTTAATATCTGTTGCTAAAAGTTGATACTTATTGTCTCCTTTATATTTTGATGATTCCAAAATTTTGTTTAATTAAGCGTAAATTTATTGAATATGTGAGTTTAATGTAAAAAAATATATAATATGTCCTTTATAATATCTTGTTAGTTGTATCTTAAATATATTGACAGGTATTCACATAACTCACCACCTTGAATAAAGTCACCCCCTTGACTGGCATAAATTTTAATATTGAAAATTGCGAGGAAAAATCTTCAGGGCCTTGAAAATCATACAGTGGCCTCAAGAATTCTTCAAGATTCAGTTTCACCGCTTTAACTTTAAAAGTCACCGCCTTGAAAAAGACACAGAGAACTTTAGTGATTTTTTTAATCAGCAAGTCACGGCCTTGACTCAAATGTCACCTCCTTGACTCAGCAAGTCACAACCTTGACTCAAAATTCATTGCCTTGACTCGCAGGAAACAGACAAAAAATATACCGTTAACTAGCCGTTAGAACTTGTTTGGAACTGTTTTCAAAACATAACAATTATATTTTGCAGCTGATATTGAAAAAATATAAATATATGAAGACTCCAAATGAAGTGTAAGAGATTCTAAGTGATTAAAAGTGCTATCTATGTTTGAAATTCAATAATCCTCTTCTACTCCATTCAAGAACACATTTGCTTTTTAACTTATATCTTTTGTGTTCATTGTTGTTAAAAGATATAAGCTTAATTTCTATCTTGTAAGAGCTTTACTTATTAATCATTGAGTAACTTAAAATCTCAAACATTGTTTAAAATCTCTTATATTGGGCAAAATCTTGTATAACTATTGTATTGGGCGAAATTCCGGAGAACTAGGATGAAATTTTGATTCAACTATTGTAAAGCTTTGGGCGCAATCTCGGATCACTAATAGAACTCTAAATCGGTATGATTTAGAAGAAGTGGATGTAGGAGAAGAGATTGGCTCCGAACCACAATAAAATTGGCTAAGTTTTCTCATTCTTCTCTTTATCATTTTATTATTATTAAATTTATTTTAATTGATTCACATATTGCATTTAGGGTGATTAATTGCATTAGAAAATTTAAATTCCTATTTACCCCCTCTAGGAATTGCCATACTTGAGCCAACAACACTGTTCTTTCCCAAACAATAGGGATGGCAACGGGTCAGGTTTGGGGTGGATTTTGCAAAATCTGAACCCGATCTGTTTAAAAAATAAAATACATGCCCATCACCGCCCCACTTCAGGTCGGGTCGGGTAGGTATACTCATTTGTATTTATTTTTTTAATATATATATATATATATATATATATATATATATATATATATATATATATATTCTACTTTTCCATACAATATAATTTATATTTTACATAAAAAATAAATTTTAAATTTTAAAAAAATATAAATTAAATATATATAATATTTAAAAAAATTAAAAAAATAAAAAAATATATAATCGGTTCAAGTTATACTATCACCTAAACTCGATTCGGGTATAAATTAGAAAATCCGCGCTACCCCATTTACTAAATGGGGCGAGTAAGTTGGGTCAGGTCGTGTACCTGGCGGGGCGGATAAAATTGTCATCCCTACCAAACAAGTTATTATTGAAATGGCAACATAAAATTTTCGTAGCTAAAAATTTTAGCGACACTTGTACATGTGACATCCCTTTTACCAACACTGAATTAGCAACGCATATGCCTACTCTTTTTTAATTTATGTGTAGGTACATTTTTTAGCCACGCATATAAAATCTAAAATATTGCGTCTCCAAAAACCCTATTTGTTGTTGTGGCATTAGATTATCTATCTATCTATCTATCTATCTATATATATAGTTAAGACCCTGATGTTTACCCTACATAGCACATAACCCCTTTACATTTTTGAAGGCCCAAAAATGACTATGACGTTACAAATTAGGGTCATCACACCCTAACAGTTAACGACTCTTTCTTTTTGCTCCCTTCTCCGTTTTTGAGATCCTTTTTATTGTTTAAATCAGACTTAAATAATGATAAAAATGAAAATTGAAAAAGTAGTTATTCTTCACTTGATTGAATTATTGGAATAATCAATAATCAATGTTGACATATATATCTCATCAATCTATTACAAAAATTGATTGAATTTGAGATAACACAATTCAAATCTAAATCAGACTCACAAAATATAAAAATTGAACATTAAGCTAACCTGGAAATTATTGTGAGTCATGGTTTAGGGTTTTTTGTTCAGTACGGGCAGTTCGTTCTTGTTGTTGAGCTTTATGGATAAAAGACTTGAACCCAATTTCTAGGGTTAGATAATCGAAAGCAAAGGCGCCGATCACCACTATACCTGATTTTATCTCATTCAGCTTCGTCTCTGGCTTCATGTTCTCTTCCCTCTGCCTCTTCTTTGCAAAACCTAAACAACACACATCTTTAAAACTCTGCGGGTTGCCACTGTGCTAGTTTCATCTTCTTTAATTTTTCACTTTCATTTATTTAAGGCTAATTTCTCGTTGAATGACGTCGTTTCTTAAAGCTTTGACTTTTGTCGATTCGGTGCTGACCAAAGATCTGCCATCAGATTGACGAATCCAAAGGCAGAGAAATATATAAATCCATATACTTTTCTCCTCTTGTGAAATACCCAAAGCCATTACTCAAATCCTGTAGGCATTTCTTTGATCTTGGCCTCATTTTTCATAGGTAAAATTCTAATTCTTTTTGTTATATAGAAAATTTTCATGATCTATTGTCTCTATCAGTTGTTATTCATGATTCCTTAACTCTCTTTCACTAATTTTTGCACAGAGGATTGGATTTTAAGCCAGTAGTTGTCGACCGATCGGGAACTTACCATTTATGTTTTGAAACTTGACCTAGTCCTCGAACTGGTGAAGGCAAAGGATCAAGGATCAAAGATTCCACCGGGGTCGAATCGAAATTTCAATTAATAATATATATTTATTATATGTTTAATGATATGTATGAGTAACGCACGTTACATGTTCTGTAACGTTCATTACATGTTCTGAACGAACGTTATAATCAAATAGAGAGGAAAATAATATTCGTTATACATTGTGAACGCTCGTTACGGAAGGTACCGGCTTTATAGGTGACCCAAACTGGTCTGTGGACCGATTCTTGATTTTTTCGGTTGAATCGATCGAGCCTATTCGAGTTTCAAAACATAGCTTACCATCCATATCACCGAAAAACCAGCGACCTTCACCAATTTGAGATAGTTATTGCCCAAATCCACTGTCAACAACGAGCTCTATCGTCGTCGCTCATCACCAAAGCAACTGGGCCATCGGGCCTGCAGATGGCCGTCGATTGAGAGTTTGTGGACACCAAAGCAGCTGAAGCTGTTGGGCTTTCATGCGTTCTTTGTTCTTTCTGTTCTGTTCACTTTGATGGTAATGGTGCTTGGAGTTCGGGGCTTTGTAAATTCAAGTGAAGAATACCTGCAACTATGGATTTTTCAATTTACAATTTTCAATTTTTTTTTATTATTATTTAAGTTTGATTTAAACAGTAAAATGAATCTCACAAATAGAGAATGGAGCAAAAAAAAAAGGAGCCGTTAACTGTTGGGGGTGTGATGACTCTAATTTGTAACGTCGTGATCATTTTTGAGCCTTCAAAAATATAAAATGGTGATGTGCTATATAGGACAAACATTAGTCATATTTACACATTTTCTCTATTTAAAAAAATTTGGCCATGTGTTAAATAACTATTTAAAAAATTAAGGTTATATAGAGTCACTTTTTTTTTTTTTTTTCAAGTCATTGTATTTTTTTATTATTTTTTAGTTGATTCATATAATTTCTTTATATTAATATTTAAAATTATCAAAAAATAATATTTAAATTTAATAAAATAATAAAAATAATACTCACATATATTAAAATATTTTTTAAAAATATAAGTTAAATAAAAAATAATCAAAATTCACGCAATTAATGCAGACACACGACTAATTATACAAAATTTAATGTATATGATACTTATCATCGAATTTTTTACTATGTAAACTTGTTCTACTCTCTATCCTCATCGTTATCCTCATGGTTGTAGCGTCATAGTAAGTGGCGGTGCAAGAAATTTCAATGAGCGTGGTGATTATATAAATAATAATAATAAAAAATTAAAAAGTTAAAATTAGATACATAAGTATTAAAAATATCATCATCAAATAAAAATCATAAATTGTTAAACAATAAATAAATTATAATTTGTTTGAAAAAGAAAATATAAAAGCAATTTAATAATAATCTTGTGAATACTGACAAAAAAAATAAAAAATTCGACTTCTTATTGGTTGTCCATTGCTAAGATTTTCTACTTGAGTTAGAAATTTTGTCGCCACTTCCCACGAGTTTTTAGCTTAATGTATTGTAATTGATTTTGATAATTTTATTATCTTCTAGAATTGAAAAAAAATAAAATAAAAGGAAGAGAGATTCATACATATAACTTTGCAGATGACAAGAAAAGTGAGTTAAAAAGTGCCAATAAAATAAAGATAGATGAAATGACGAAAAAATAATTAAAAAAAAGAGATTTTAAGTGCCGTAAAAATAAAGAGACATAAAAATTTATTATTATTTTTTAAGTTTACAACATTGTCCTTTTAAAATTTAATATTAAAATTTTAACTATATAGAATAAAATAAAATTTCTTAAATTAGTGAAATTAATTTAAAAAAATTTCAGTGGAGTTTAAATTAAATAACTATAAAATTTTAAATATATTCACAAACAACTTTTAAATGTTAGTGGCTGGCACCACTCATTAGTATGTTGGGTAGCCCCTGTTCATAGTCCTGAATTCAAATCAAGACATGCTATAAAATTTTATATATTGTGAAAGGACAAAATATATATCTTGTCAGCAGGGGCCGCACCAGGTGAGAGTTTGGGGGCTATGCCCCCAAGCTTCACAAGATTAATTTTTATACTCATATATTATTAAAAATATATTACATTGCCCCCTCAAAAATTTAAAATAAATATATTTAGCCCTTCCTAAATTTTAACTTTTTAAATTATATACATTTAGTCCTTAAATTTTTAAAATTTTATTTATTATATGTATATTTCATAAATTTTTCCTTCAATTATATATAGATTGCCCTAAAATTCTAAAATTTTATTTGTTATAAAATTATATGTATATATAAATAAATATTTTATAATATAATAATAGTACTAAAAATTTTAAAATTTTTTACATTAACCTTATAAATTTAAATTTTTTTGTCCATAATTATTTTTAGCCTTTAAAATTTTTAAGTCTAGTTCCATCCCTGCTCATGAGCACTTAAATATTTAATATAAGTTTAATTGCTAATAACTTCCAAATTGATTGAGCTAATATAATATATATATATCTAAAATCAAAACCTTTATTCAAAAGGTGACAATAACGCCACACCTAATACATTCAAATGCACAATTAATACTCCATTTTGCAATCAACTCCTACATTAATTCAACATTTTTTTTTTCTTTTCCCCCATTTTCCTCCACTTGGTATTAGCTTAGCTAGCATAATTCATTATTCAAAATACCAGTGAACCGGTGATAGGAGCATCCACCACCAAATTGAGCAAGCTATTCCAATAATTCCCTTGGTCTTGATCAAGATTAATATTCCCATTGCTGCTTTCACTTGTAGCATTTTCTCCAACTATAGAAGAGTCATAAACCATAATATCAGAAAGTCCATCCATAATATTAATTCCATTTTCATTTGCTGCCCTAAAAGTGTCCATAACCCATGCAGTACTGTTATTATTATACGTACTACTCATTTCATGCACTGCTATTTCTTCATTTATAATATCTCCTTTGCATGTACTATTATTATTATTGCAATTAGTGAATTGAAGCTGCTGAGGAATAATTAATGAGTTCTCTTGCTGAAACCCAACCACTGGAATTGCTAAACAATTTTCTGAGAAATTTAATGTGGATGTTGGAGACTCAAGGCTGTCGCCGCCACCAGAGACAAAAGACATACCGGAAACCATTCCTTGCCATGCTTTGAGTATGTCAAGACACTTTGGTCTAACTGGCGGAGCAGCTGCTGCAGTGGTGGCGGTGGCTTTGTTATTAGGCAAAGAGAAGCCAAATTGGTTGTGAAGAGGTTTTGATACTAGTTTGGACTCACGGACCAATCTGGCTTCAGCTTCTAGGCGAGCACTCTCCCACTGAGCTATGTGACTTAAATTGGCATCATCCTTAGAGTTGCCGGTGCCGGAGCCAAAGGCGACCGCTTTTGGTTTGTGGGTCACAGGATCTATACCCATTTTATCTAATCTTTTCTTGAGATGTGTGTTCCAGTAGTTCTTGATCTCATTATCGGTTCTTTTGGGCAAGAGAGTTGCTATAGCAGACCACCTAAGCACAAACAAAAAAAGATTCAGTCGTTTTCAAAATTGAGAAATTACACTAAAAATTCAAACTTCAATTAATTTTAATTAACAAAAAAAAAAAACACTATAAGACTGTATGCCTGATACTGATCATATGATAGATAGTAATTAGTATATCTAGAGTCAACACTCTATTAGAAATCAATTATTTTGTGAACAATTATTTTTAGAGCTATAAGGTCGAGTTCATGTCATAGTAATAGTCATATTTACCAAAAATAAATAAATAAATAAATAAATGAAAAGCCAAAGTCGACAATGATGATAATTTATATCATCATGTGTGACCTAGGATGCTTCTATTTTCACCTTCTTCATCATGTAGTCTCCAATTATGCAAGTTCTAATAATTAGTTATGAGACCTAGAAATTCCAACCTAGCAAGGAGTAATAAAAAATTATAAAAATCAGAAATACAAATGAAAACTGAACAAATTTTTGAAAAACTTGATTAACCAAACTAGTAGATTTGGTTTTTAATCTATAAAATCAATAGTTAACTGAACCAATCAAAGAAAGTCATAAATTTATTAGATGTAAGAATATGTGTTTTAAGAAACAAATATTCTTGGAACAGTCTAAGCTTTAGACTAATCTAACATACGACCTCTATATGTCAATAATGATTAATAAGAAAATAGATTAAATAGAGGAAAATTTAACAGAGAGAGAAATAATAAGATCACCAGCTTCGAAAACCACAGTATTATTGATAAGTGAATTGAGTCCGTATTGTGACAGACAAAAAAAAAAAAGAAGAAGAAGAAGAAGAGAGAGAGAGAGTAGTTAGCTAGAGTTGAAAAATATATGATAATGATCTCACTTGTTTCCAAGAAGAGCATGGAGTTGGATAATGGACTGTTCTTCCCGCACACTGAACTTTCCTCTCTTGATATCTGGTCTCAAATAGTTAGTCCATCTAAGTCTGCAGCTTTTCCCACATCTTTGAAGTCCTATACAACAAATTAATAGGAGTACAAGTCAATAAAAAATAATATAATATATATTGTTTCCCAATTCCTACCAATAACTCAGTAGAGTAAAGATAAAGAAATTTTAAATCATGCGCCAACGAGTTTAGTGATACTAAAATCTTCTAAATGACTATCAGATTACGAGTTAAAATCCCTAGTTAGAATCAAATCAACCCAAAAAAGAAAAAAAAAATCACCAGCTTTTGCAGGCAGAGCTTGCCAACTTCCATGGCCATGTTCTTCTATATAAGCCAAGAGCTTTTGATCTTCTTCAGGAGTCCATGGTCCTTTCTTTAGTCCTCCTTTTTCACAGCATGGAGATCGAACCATCTCTTTTAATTGTTGATTTCCTCCAACCAAATATAGAAGCAGAGTATATATATATAGGGAAATGATAGGAAATCTAATATAAAGACAGCTCAAGCCAAAAGAAAGCTCAATGAGAATATATATATATAGATGATGATCATAAGGCTAGGGGTACTAATTTTTATTTTGTTTTTTTTTTTTTTTTTTTTTTTTTTTATAATATAGTTCTTACTAAATATTAATTCATTTTGGATTTTTTAGAGCAACGTATGAAAAATGAGAGTTAATTAATTAATTTTATTTATATAACTATTGGTGTGCAATTAATAAGAAGGCAACAGCTACATATATATATCATTCATTGTCTTTCTGCAGCTGATGATGTAAAATGTTACGGCAATTTAATTCATTTCTTAGGCCAATTTACAATTTTAGAAAATTTTTGTAAAATATTTACCATTTTAGGTATTTTTTAAAAATATTTCTAATTTTAGGTGTTTTTAAAAATTAATTTTAATTTTAAATTTTTTCAATATAAAAAGCTGAGCGGACTGCTTCTGTCCGCTGGTGCCACAAATGAACAACTTGTTAATTTTTTTTTCTTCTTTTAAGCTTTTTTTTTAGATCCTGTGTCGCCTTAATTAAGTTTTGTTATTTTGATCTCTTTTGCATTTATTTTGATTTATTTTGATTTATTTTATGTTATTTATTGTAAATGAATATAGATAATAAAATAATTAGATAATTAATAAAATAATTAATATGTTATATTTAAAATAATTAATATTAAAATTTTAAGAGGGATGTTATATTTTATATAATGAATAATTAACGTATATAATATAATTAAACGAAGTGTATAAACAATTAATATATATAATATAATGAATATAAGTGTATAATGTATTTCATAAATAATATAATTATATTTATTATGAATAATATATAATATTAATTATTTTTATTATTAATTATGAAAAATTAAATGGAAATATGATGAAGATAAAAATTAATTAGAATTATTATTTCAAATTATATTTTTTATTAAATTAAAATATGTGATTAATATTATTTTTTTTAAATTATTTTGTTTCATTTGGAACGTATATATAGTATTTAGTATTAAAATTTAACATTTTTAAATTTTATGTAAAGTTATAAAATATTTTAAATAATTAAAACACAACAATAATAAAATTAAATTATTATGAACACATATAATTACTAAATATAATACTAATTAAAAATAATTATCATGTACTTATTAAAATATATTTACGGATTTAAAAAATATATAGTTAATAATTAAAACATAATTCTAAAATACAATTTGAAATAATAATTCTAATTAATTTTTATCTTCCCATATTTTTATTTAATTTTTCATAATTAATAATAAAAATTATATATTATTCATAATAAATATAATAATATTATTAATGATATATATTATATACTTATATTCATTATATTATATATATTAATTATTTATACACTTCGTTTAATTACATTATATACGTTAATTATTCATTATATAAAATATAACATCCCTCTTAAAATTATTAATTATTAATTTTCTTAAATATAACATATTAATTATTAATTTATTTCATATAATTATTTAATTAATTATCTAAATTTTCTATTATTTAAATTCATTTATAATAAATAACATTAAAAAAAAAAAAAAAAAAACCAAAGACCAAAAGTAACAAACACAGGAAAAAAAACAATAACAAGGGCTGTCTGCTAGCTTGACCAGCAGACAGAACTGTCCAACCAGCTCAGCCTAAAAACTTATAAAATTGGAATTAATTTTCAAAAATATCTAAAATTAGAAATACTTTCCAAAAACATCTAAAATGATAAATATTTTATAAAAAAGTCATAAATTAGTAAACTGGCACATTTCTTATGACAATTTCTCTTGTCTTGAGCTGTTGATATTATTATTATTATTATTTTCAATTGACCAAGGGTATCCTCCGGCCAATTTACCCGTCAACCGAAATTAAATCTCCCTTTTGGATAAGTTCAAGGACGCACTCCCACATTTAGCCTATGTATTTAGAAATTATCTCATAGGTGTTGGTTGGAGTTCACTAAATTGTATTCTTGCTACCATAACCAAGTTAAATTCATATATATAACCAAGTTAAAATCAAATCGCAAAAACCTTAATTATAGAATAACTTCATTTTTTTTTTTTTTTTGTGTGTGTGTGTGTGTGTGTAAATTTGTCTTAATTATAGAATGTCATTAAATTCTTAATGGATTTTCTTGCAATAAAATTGTAGTTCAATAATTAAATTGCAATTGTTGAAATTTTGTGATTATAATGAAAATGAATGTAAGATTTAATGACTATTATTAGTATCAATTACCCATTAATTAATCATATTGATACTTCTGTGCTTCAAATGACAATAATTTATTGGTTTAGTTTCCAATAAATCTCTAAAAATTCTTAACCTAAAGTACTTACGTTCTTAATTAATTAACCTGATTCATCCGCTACAGAAGAATATTTATGTGAATAGAGAACAAATTGTATACTACATGATAAAAGATAATATATAGTTTACGCAGAAAATTATTCATAGAAGATAGAACATCAGCACACCAAGCCTCAAGGCATAATTTAATAGTAAATATATATACGATTTAGACAATAAATTTATATTCTATTCCCCTTTTCTAAAAAAAAAAAAAATAGAACATCAACATAAAATGATTTTTAATATTCTAAAATAAAATGATTTTAAAGTGAATAAATACTTTTTGGAGATGCTTATTTCTAACTTTCTATTATGGTAAAGCTAGCGCTATGTTGTTATTGTCTATGCACATCCCTATGGCTTTTAAAGATTTTAACATACAAACATTAAAGAGTCAAAATCCCTAATCTTGGCAAATTTTTTAGCCATATATATATATATATAGTAATTTTTAATTAACTTATTTCTCGTAGCTATGAAAAGCTCGGTCTCCAAGAGCCAAAATATATTTATATAAAACAAATAAAAGTGTGAAAGAAATTAAGCGTCAATTAGTTTTTATTTAGTGGTATTGTTAAAGTAGTCTTTAGAATTAAAAGGTTACGAATTTTAATAAAAGCTAAATTTACTAAAAAAACAAAAAGAAAAAAAATAGGCGTATTTTAATTTGTGATTGTAGTTGATAAAAAAAATCACTAAATTTAAATTTTTATTATAATAAGATATAATTTTGAATTCTTATGCAATCAAGTTACAAGAATGATGATAAAATATTGTATGAGAGTAATTAGTTTTAATAAGCATATGTAGGATCCATACTCCATACACATATTAAAAAAAATTATAATTTTTCAGTTGACATATTAAGAGTTATTAATATAGCTATCAGAAATAGAGACAGAAATAGAATGATTTTGTATATTAATTGTGTGTCTTTACAATAGATAATTACATCTATTTATAAAGTTAGTATGTACAATTTGAGTTATGATTTAAAGAGAGTTAGTAACTATAGGCTGGAGGAAGCACATGGTTAATGAGCTAGAGTTTGAAATGGTGCAAGTAGGTGCATATGATGAGGATGCAATTGTTGACTCCATTTTTTCATATTTTCACATTACCACCCCCCCCCCCCCCCCCCCCCCCCCCCCCCTCAAACTTTAGGTGGTATAGTTGATGCCTGCTTGAGTTTGCTAAGTAGATCTTGAAAACGAGTGG